>JAFIRS010008155.1:0-19207 GCA_018342105.1 Gonioctena quinquepunctata
AATTGAGCTTTTGATCAACGAAGTGATTTTGTAACGCGTTTTCGATTTTTTTTAATGAAATCAATGAATTTATTCTGGATACTTTCAATTTTTTCATGTATATCATATAGTGTGGGTTCCAAATAGACTATTTACATATGATATAAAAAGATTAGGTACGTAAAGTATTATTATCTCTGAAAAGATAGGTTGTTCTTGAAATAAAACCAAGCATTTTGTTCGCTTTCTTAGAGATTTTAGAAATATGTTTGTTGAAAATCATCTTCGAGTCGAAAATAATTCCCAAATTTTTCACTTCACTACAGGTGTATTAGGTTGGATTTTTTTCTGAAAGTGATATGATGGCATTTGTTGGGGTTCAGGTAGAGGGCGTTATTTTTGCAGTACTCTGAAAATCAGTCGAAGTCCTCTTGAATGAGCTCAGAATCGTTTAAGTGTGACATTGTATGACATTTTTTCAGACTTTCAGCATACATAAGGATATTCGAAAATTCTAAACATTCAAAAATGTTATTTATAAAAGTATTGAACAGTAGGTGACCCAGATATGAACCTTGGAGTGCCCCGGACGTTATGTTTACTGATTTTAAGAGATAGTCACCAATACAAACAACTTAGTCACGATACTCACATAAGATAGAAACCAATTCAATAGAGAGCCGTCCAAACCGACATCACCCAGCATTTGTACCAGCAATGAATGATCAATTTATCAAAAGCTTCGCTGAATCGGTGTGAACGGTATCCACTTGAATTCAGCAATTCCAACTTTTTGGTATATATTCAGTCTGTTCGAATGAATTTCTTTCGACGCAGCGCATTCTGAAAAATCCATGTTGTTATATGTTCAAAATGCGCATGACATCATGATGAAGATATTCAAAGATAATACTCCCAAACAACTTTGCAAATATACATAATTTGGACACTAATCTATAATTCTGAGGTAGCTGTTCCTGTCCAGATTTGTGATCTGACCAATGAATGCTTTTTTTCAAGCGTTTGGAGAATGCCCTTCCTCTAGGGATTTGTCAAAAATCAGAAATAGAAATAACAAACTCTCTGAACACAATTTGATGAAGTTTGTCGGAAGGTCGTCGGGGCCGGTGCCCTCATTCGGCAAAGACTGTATTTTAACTTTCAAAACGTTCTGAGGTATGTGATAATCACTTATTTCTTGGGAGTTTAGGCGCGTATATACCTTGTTTTCTTGTTTTTTCAAGGGATCACATATGAAAGTCCGAAGTTGTTTTTTTACCACAAAATGGACATGAATCATTACTACCATAATCAATTCTATGGCGTCTCAACAAGTACAATTCCTGAAAGGGAAAACCTCTTTGAGATAGGTGTATTTTTCTATTGTTTCTGGAACATTTGTGATAAAATAGAATATTTGGCTCAGTTGTCACAGAACAACATATATATATATATATATATATATATATATATATATATATATATATATATCAAACAAAGAGCAATGTGGATTGTAATATTAGAAAACAAGGGTACTTAGGAGTCTCTTCACAAAACATTCAATATAAATTGAAACAAGTAGTAGACCACAAGCAAAAAACAACTACTTTCCTGGCAACAACCTCGCAGAACGTTGTATGATATCCACCTGAAAATATATGCAAACTTCCATTGACAATGGAAATTAATTGCAAATGTTTCTTTCTGATGAACTATGTTGAATCTATGACAGGTCTGCATAACAATCCGGTTTCAGGCTTATGGCCCTCATCAGTACGGAGTGGTCACCAGTCAGAGCGAAACCAACTGAAAGTTGATAAGAAATGATCAGCAAATACTTCACAAATAGTTTTACTGTCCATCACAAGCTCATCGTTAATGATTATAGATGTTATACTACTAGGAAAGTTTTTTTTGTCATCATATATTGCCAACATTTTTCGAGATTAGAATATACATTTCTTTGACATGAATCTAGGTAACTTTTGTAGTCAAGGTCTATCATATATTTGGAACGTCCACGGAAGATTCTGAAGTTGAGATAAACTATGTCGTTATTGTATTTTTTCCATAATTAGTTAGTTATATTTGTTTTTCTCTCCAGCCATCGATAGAAATTCAGCAGATATCTTCCATATGTTGCTTTCTTCCTGCGTAATTATGTGTGATAGACTTCAATTTTGTACATTGTCTGAAAATTTCGTGAGAGTTCAGAATCTCCTTAATTATGAAATAATATCAATATGGATACCAATTGTCATCGGTAGTTTTCATTTACCCATTATATAAGAAAGAGATCAATCAATTCATTAAAGTCAAGGTAATGACGTACGTTATTCACAAAATATATAGTGACATATGAATCTACATTATTGATTTGTTATATTTCCATCAGAAAATGATTGTGTAATGGTTAAGTGAATATCCAAATTCAATTCACTGAAATCGTATCCTCATCAATCATTATGTGAGTACAAATTGTGAAGTGATTCATAATTCATCACATTTCAAGCCCACCTGCATGAAAAACCAGCTATTCAGAACGCTCCATTTGTTTCCGTGCGGAAAGCAGAGTTTGTTGGATGACTTGCACGAATTATTGCAACGCCACTTGGTTTCAGTACTCCTGTCACTCAAGACAAATGACGATGATTGATTATACCTACCCTTACAATCGAGTAGATTCAAGGAATTACATTATGGGGGTAGTTAATGTACACATATGGAAGTCAAGAATAAGTTATTCTCCAAAGTTGGCTTTTTACCACAAAATGGACATGAATCATTACTATCATACTTAATTCTTAGGAGTCTTAACAAGAACAATTTCTGAAAGAAAAAACAGCCTTTGAGATAGGTGTATTTTATTATTGTTCCTGCAATATTTGTGATAAAATAGATTATTTGGTTTCGTTGTCTCAGAACAACATATATATGAAAAAAGTGAAGTGGAATATTCGATAACATGGGTCTTAGGAGTCTCTTCACAAAATACCCAATTTAAATTGAAACAAAGTAGATCACAAGCGAAAAACAACCACTTTTCTGGCAAATACCTCTCAGAACGTTGAATGCTATCCAACTGAAAATCTTTGGAAACTCCCATTGACAATGGGAATTGATTGCAAATGTTTTTTTCTGATGAACCTGATCATGTTTAATCCATGTCAGGTCCGCATAACAATCCGCATACTGGTTCCAGGCTTTTGTTCCTCATCAGTACGGACTAGTCACCAATCAGAGATCCGAAGACCTTCTGTCACTAGGTATCGCCGTTTGGAAGTTACTTTTTCCGTCGTACCTACAGGTGTTTGAGCTTGAAGTTTCCATTTGTGTTGGATCCCACTTTAGCCAGAGTTCCTCAGATCTCTGACTGGTGACTACTTTGTAATGATGAGGGCCAGAAGCCTGGAACTGATATGCGGACCTGGCACACATCAAACATAACCAAGTTCATCAGAAAGAAACACTTGCAATAAATGTTCATTGTCAATGGAAGTTTGCCTAGGTTTTCAGGTGGACATAATTCAACGTTCTACATTGTATTTGCCAGGAAAGTAGTTGTTTTTCCTTCGTGGTCTACCACTTGTTTCAATTTATATTGAGTTTTTTGTATAGACTCCTGAGTCCCTTGTTTTCTAATAAAACCCATCACATGGCTCTCTTGTTTGATATATACGCCTTGTCGGGCATACAGCCACTTCTATCGAGATGAAAATGTGAATAGTATGGAGTGTCTTTTCTGTCACTAGGTACCGCCGGTTAAACTTACTTTTCACGACGTACCTAGAGGTGATTGAGCTTGATGAAGTTTTCATTTGTGTTGGGTCTCGCTTCGGCTAGAGGCCTTCGGATCTCTGACTGGTGACTACTCCGTACTGATGACGGCCAAAAGCCTGAAACCGGTACGCGGATTGTTATGAGGACCTGACATAGATTAAACATAATCAAGTTTATGAGAAAGAAACATTTGCAATCAATTTTCATTGTCAATGGAAGTTTGCATAGCATTTCAGGTGGATATCATTCAACGTTCTGCGTGGTATTTGCCAGGAAGGTGTTTTTCTTGTGGTCCACTACTTGTTTCAATTCATATTGAATTTTTTGTAAAGATACCCCCAAGGCCCGATATTATGATGTCAGTTTGAACTCTTGAGTGAATTTATCGAGTTTGAACCCTACCTCAGGTATGGTTTGAAGGAAACGAAACGGAACGAAACACCATAAGACGATGACATTTATATACATGGAATTTAAAAATCAAATTATTTTTATGAAACGACTTTTTCACCACCTTCGGTTTGAACTTGAAGATAAACTGGTTTAAGGTTTTCTGAGTTTGAACTGACATTATAATATCGGGCCTAAGTCTCTTGGTACCCAATATTTCACTTCACATGGTTTGATATATACGCCTTGTTGGGTATGCAGCCACTCCTATCGAGGAAGAAATCCTATTGAGGTAGGTGAATAATATGGAGTGTTTCTTTCTGTCACTAGGTACCGCCGTTTGAAAGTTTTTTCCGGCGTACCCAAAAGTGATTGAGCTTGATGAAGTTTCCATTTGTGTTGGGTTTCGCTTCGGCCAGAGGTCTTCGGATCTCTGACTGGTGACTTCTCCGTACTGATGGGGGCCAAAAGCCTGAAACAGGTATCCGGATTGGCATAGATTGAACATAATCATGTTAACCAAAAAGAAACATTTGCATTGAATTTTCATTGTCAATGGAAGTTTGCATAGATTTTCAGGTGGATATAATTCAACGTTCTGAGTGGTATTTGCCAGAAAAGTGGTTGTTTTTCGATTGTGGTCCACTTCTTGTTTCAATTTCAATGGAAAACCAAGATTCAAATGTTTTTAATGTTTTTAATGAATTTTACTGAAGATGCCCCCAAACGAGTGCGACACATCTGAAAAAATGTAATTTTCTTCTCGTTTTCATACAATCGAATCTGAAACCCAGGAAAATTCCAAATATATATATATATATATATATATATATATATATATATTTGGAATATTTGACATACTTCTAAAATAACGATATATATATATATATATATATATATATATATATATATATATATATATATATATATATATATTATCGTTATGTTTAGAAGTACGTCAAATATTTGTAGAGTTAAAATAAGAATCATGAATGAATAAAAACCCCATAAATAATAAAATGTTCGTGTTTAGTAATCTATGCTTTGTTATTTTACAGTTTTTCTGGGATACTACATTTTTCTGAAACCTTGTAAGATATTAATCGATACATATGTTTGAAATAAACATGTTCTCAATATTACAAGCAATTGAAATAATTAAAAAAAAATTGAAATCAAAATTTTAGAATATATTTTGAGCACAAGCAGATTGAAAGTTCGAACATCCTGTATGAGAAATTGGATCTGAACACAACAGCCAATGAGATGCCAGGGAGATCTTGACGCAAAATAAGAAATTTTGAGAATATGAAAAGTAGAAACGTCAAAAGAATAATTTTTACATGTCTCGTATATAGTTTATAAGGTGGTTAAAAATGTTTCGGAAATAAAAACTGTCAAATAAGTGAAAATAACAAAAAGTGCAACAAAAGTTGCGGGAAAATCGAAAATTCCAGAAGGAAACAAATGTTATTGGTATCAAGGGAAAAAAATAACAAGCTAAGCGTTCGGAAAAAACAAAAAAAAAAATTTGGAAGAACGAACTAAGAAAATTAAAATTTGAAAAAATCAATCAATTTTTGTTGGAAAAATAGTTACTTGCCGATATAACAAGCAAATGTCATGAAGAACAATAGCTGATAAAAGAGCCCAGAAGCAGAGCGAATCTTCCTTTTTTTTCATTGGAGATTTACCAGTACGAGGCGAAGGCACATTTGACAAAAGGAGCAGCAGTTTCCAGGAACCGGAGAAAAACAAAAAAAACTCAACATTCTCATTACAAGAAGTCCCAGCTATTTTTTTGAAACCATAAAAGTTACCACAGTGCAATTGAAAACTAAACTTTAGAATAATTTTGATAGGACTTTTCACGAATAACCATATTGCCCACATAACCTATAAAACTAGGTTATATTTCATGTTAGTATCACATTTTTACATTTGCTGTATATATCTGCTATGAAGCACTAATTTGGTTATTTATCGCAGACTAGGTAGTAGTTAGTTTTTCCTGAATAAAGGAAATTATTGTTTTGATAAACTTCTGCATTATTTTCGAAGTTTGATCAACAATGAATTGCTGTGTTCTGAAATTGACATCAAGAAACAACAAGGGGGCTCCACAGTAGACCTGACTTATGAGATTCCATAGGCAAACCGATTTGATCAACTGAGGTGAAGGAAATGAGGTAAAAAAGTAAATGGACAGAAGGTAAAGTGCATAGCCGGAGATATTAAATATTTGGATGAGTATTTTTTTATCAATACATAATAAATAAATCTTAAAAAAGGGAACTAGCTCAAAAGTTTTTGAAAAAACTTAAAAAATTTGTTAAAACCAAAAATATTAGTAAAACAAAAAAAAAAATTATTTTTTGTCATGATGTCTGATTGTGGAAAGTAAATAAATAAAAATAAAAATATAAAATAAAAACGAACCGCCATCAACGCATCATAACAATATATATATATATATATATATATATATATATATATATATATATATATATTTTGTTGCACTTTTTTTTATTTTCACTTATTTGACAGTTTTTATTTCCGAAACATTTTTAACCACCTTATAAACTATATACGAGACATGTAAAAATTATTCTTTTGACGTTTCTACTTTTCATATTCTCAAAATTTCTCATTTTGCGTCAAGATCTCTCCTGGCATCTCATTGGCTGTTGTGTTCAGATCCAATTTCTCATACAGGATGTTCGAACTTTCAATCTGCTTGTGCTCAAAATAGATTCGTAAATTTTGATTTCAAATTTTTTTTAAATTATTTCAATTGCTTGTAATATTGAGAACATGTTTATTTCAAACATATGTATCGATTAATATCTTACAAGGTTTCAGAAAAATGGTAGAATCCTCAGAAAAACTGTAAAATAACAGAGCATAGATTACTAAACACGAACATTTTATTATTTATGGGGTTTTTATTCATTCATGATTCTTATTTCAACTCTACAAATATTTGACGTACTTCTAAACATAACAATATATATATATATATATATATATATATATATATACATATATATATATATATATATATATATATATATATATATATATATATATATATATATATATATATATATATATATAAATATTTGGAATTTTCTTGGGTTTCAGATTCATTGTATGAAAACGAGAAGAAAATAACATTTTTTCAGATGTTTCGCACTCGTTTGGGGGCATCTTCAGTAAAATTTATTAAAAAAATTAAAAACATTTGAATCTTGGTTTTACCATTGAAATTAACCCAGTTTATCTTCAAGTTCAAACCGAAGGTGGTGAAAAAGTCGTTTCATAAAAATACATTTGATTTTTAAATTCCATGTATATAAATGTCATCTTCTTATGGTGTTTCGTTCCGTTTCGTTTCCTTCAAACCATACCTGAGGTAGGGTTCAAACTCGATAAAGTCACTCAAGAGTTCAAACTGACATCATAATATCGGGCCTTGGGGGTATCTTTACAAAAAATTCAATATGAATTGAAACAAGTAGTGGACCACAAGAAAAACACCTTCCTGGCAAATACCACGCAGAACGTTGAATGATATCCACCTGAAATGCTATGCAAACTTCCATTGACAATGAAAATTGATTGCAAATGTTTCTTTCTCATAAACTTGATTATGTTTAATCTATGTCAGGTCCTCATAACAATCCGCGTACCGGTTTCAGGCTTTTGGCCGTCATCAGTACGGAGTAGTCACCAGTCAGAGATCCGAAGGCCTCTAGCCGAAGCGAGACCCAACACAAATGAAAACTTCATCAAGCTCAATCACCTCTAGGTACGTCGTGAAAAGTAAGTTTCAGTAGGAAGGTTGTCACTTTAAACGTGTCATTTCCGTACATTATCAGAATGATACTCCCAAGCCTTGTCAAGTATTTTAACAGCCACACCCTTGTCACACAGCACACCACGTGAGTTAATGTGAACCTGTTTGCGAGATGAGAGAGACACCATGTGACCTTTGATATCCCCGAAATAAGAGTACCTCTTTCACCCGATGTGAGAGTCCATAGCCCATTCTGAAGTGAAAGGAATATCATTGTTTGCCCCGCTTACTGTCAGGTAACCACCGTTCAATATTTTAATATGACCCAAGAAAGATTGAGAATTGTTGATTATGTTTTAATACATCTCATATCAATAATAATACCGTTATTCAAATAGAATTCCTACTATATAAAAATTCTTGTAGTTATTATTACATAATTATCCGATTAAAAGCATGACCTTTGCTGTTAATAAGAAACAATATATCGTGAAACAGGAATGCAGCATATGACGATATATAATGAAGTTTCGTTTTCATTGATATGGATGGGTAAATTATTATATTCAAATCAATCCAATAATTTTTTGTAGTTAGTTTTATTTATATGGAAACTTCCTTCTGATAATTGTGAACTTGACTGAATTGATGGAAATAAACAAGTAATTAACCTTTCAATCGTATTCACTTATTTCATCATTTACAACGTGCAATGAATGATACATTTTATGGTTTTTCAAAAGAGATTGTTGTTGGTATATAAACTCAGAAATGATATCCATTCTTCTTTCATCAAATTTCGTGCTTCTGTTAGAAACGATTCGGTAGTACACAGTGAAAATGCTAAAAACCGAGGTACCTAAGTGTTTTTCCTGGGATCTTCGCTTTGGGGAGCTAGTGCATTACCATTACGCTAGTATGATCAGTTGAATATCTATGACAGAAGGAGGCACATATATATTACTGAGAATTAGCAATAATGTGGATTTTCGAACATTTCCCTAATGATTAAATAATATGCAATCGAGGTTGTCTTTGAAATGCATAATTGGAAAGTCAACTATGTTCCGTTCATTGTATAGATTTTAACAATTGAAATAAAAATGAATGTTCCGACATTATGGGTATCATTGAGGATACCCCAATTACACAATAGTCAGATGTTCAATTGTAGGTCAATCGGCAATACTGGAGGTTTAGTGGAATTTATCATTTATTTTATGTTTTATATAGAAATGTGGATATAGAAAAGATTTGTTGAATTTTCGAATTTTAAATTAATTACATTAGAATCATCAAATCACACATTGAAATTGGGCATTTGAAATAAAATATCCGAGACATAGTATTCAAGTATGAGTAAACGTTATTGTATGTATAGGATCAATTACTAAAAAAGTATATCCATGCCATTGTGTTTTTTGGAATTCAAGTGTTTAAGTGTAAGTTCCAATTATTGTGGGTTCCGAAACATCAAAAAGTATGAGTAAGATTTTGAGCGTTCCCAGACATGAAGTATTCAATCAAGTATGTAGGGTCACATTGAACGTTTCAAATCATTTTAGAATAAAGTGTTGAAGTATGAGTTGGATCAGATAAAAATGATATAATGATAATAGAAACCAAATATTTCAAGATAACTCAAAGTATAGGGTTACTACAATTGGCTTAGATTCAGAATGAAGTGAGTATTCAAGTATTAGTTGGACGCCATAACATTTAAATTTTTTGCCTTGTTTTGAGTTATGATAACAATGAAAACGGAATATTTCTAGATGACCTTATAATACAAAGTAAAGGGTTACTGCAATTGGCTTACAAACCCCTCCACGAGTAATTTGCTATAGGTGTGGACTCTGAAAAAATCTATTCATACCACAAAATGAATCATCTTGAAGTGAAAATATATGATGTTTCGGGTAGGAAGATATAGTAACACAAAACCCAGACATAATGAGTTGAGAAATTTTACTTCAAAATATATATTTTGAAATGAAAACCAAAGTTTTTATTTCAAAATCTTCAACAACAAGGTATTTTTGAATCATTTCATACATGAAAGGAGATAATTCGATTCTATTGTAAATGATGAATCAATTCAATACATGGTGGCTAATCTGAAATACTACGTACATGTAATAATAATTTCAAATGGTTCTCAGACTGTTCAGGTATTTCAAGAAATTATTTCAAATGGTTCTCAGAGTGTTCAGGTATTCCAAGAAATTATTTAGGTGGTGTAAAATCAGTAGCAGTACCATACTGTTCAAAAACCCAAAAACTTTTTGTAAAATTACAAGTGAGAAAGTGTGTGGTGCGAATATACATCTAGTGAATAAACATGATACCTTCAAATCCTAGAGTGAAAATATATTTTCGGCGAAATAGGTAGTGGAATTAATTATGAACCATTGAAACGAAATAAGTGATGAGGTTTACGGAAAATCCTAATACATGTTCCGAAAAAAACAACAAGAGTTTCAGAATTTCGTTCAAAGCAGTTATGATTCAGTGTAAAAACATTCTGTGAAATCATTCATTTAAAACATTCTGTCAAATTAATCATTTCACCTAGTAAGGAGCAAAGTGTTTCGAACCAAAAAAATATTTGTGAGTGCAATAAAATAATATAGAAGTACATCTAAATAAACACGTGGATGAATAAAAATGATGTTGGTGGAGGAATATAAACCTTATAGGAAATAATTATACAGACATCTTTAATTATCATATTCAATAAATATTATTCATATCCGGATTTTCAGACATATGATATTTTCACTTCAAAAAAAATATATATCAAAAGTTTGTTGATTAGGAATTTTCTTAAAAAAGGTTTAAAAGGGATTCTTTTAAAATAGTGTTAGGTTGTACGAAATTACTAGCAGTACCAGGTTGATTGAAGTTACGATTATTTGTGAAAACTCTTATGAAAAATATAAAATAGCAAAAGTGTTGTCAATGACATGTTTCGGTGACATAGTAAAATCAATAATGAACTGTTAGTAAAAAATAAGTGATGGATTCATATAAAATAAATACCAAAATCTGTAGCAGAAATATATTTCGGTGAAATAGTAGAATCAATAATGAACTGTTAGTATACAATTAGTGACATGGTTCATAGAAAATGTCAAAAGTTTGTTGAAAATATATCCGATTGAAAATGTCCAAATACCAAAATCTGTAGCGAAAATATATTTAGGTGACATAGTAAAATCAATAATGAACTGTTAATATAAAATAGGTGACGGATTCATAGAAAATAAATACCAAAATATCTAGCAAAAATATATTTGGATGAAATAGTAAAATCAATAATGCACTGTTAGTATAAAATGAGTGAGAGGGTTTGTAGAAAATCTCAAAAGTCATATGTACTAGAAAATATTAAATTCCATTCAAAGTCGTTATGATTCAGTGTGAGAACATTTTGTAGAATTAGGACTGAAAATTTATTATTGCAGATGATCTTCAGATGTACCTATAGGACTCATTCTGAATCAATAAATAATATCAAATTATATTATATACCATCCTGAATGGATACACAAATATAAAAATATAGTATTGACAATGAAAAATAGTGATTGATTCATCCGTAATTGATGCATCCGTAATTAATAAGTTTGAATTTCGTCTGAGTATTAGAGTCGTTAGTAATATTTTTTTTTTCATTTCCTAATGCTCGTGAAGGTGTCAAATAGGAAAAGGAAGATAAACTACGAAAAAATTGAAAAATATATCAATAAACATTGAAGTGGGATTTTAAAATAGTTGCTTCCAATTAGAATGTAATGTTTGAAGTAAAATGTACCTGTTGATAGATAGTACTATCAACCATGTTATTTATGTAGGAATGTTTTTTCAGGAATTCATTAACGTTTCAGTCACCAAAACCATGAAAAATAAATACATATCAATATACAGAGAATTGTGTTACAGCACTACGTGAAAACTCATCAAAACGATATAAATGATCCCACTTATTAGAACGCAACGCAACCGTAATATCAGAAAAATGTAAAGGCTGAAATTCAGAACATCTAGAAATTAAAAAAATTCGAAAGGAGAAATACCATTACCCAAAAGTATCGATTATATAAATCATTTCTTATTACTTATTTTTTAAATACTCTAGTTCAGATTTTGGTGTATCCATGAAATAAGTAAGATAATTCTCAATGGATTCTCTCTCTATGGTAATAGGTGATACCTTCTTCCAAAAACCCAATCATTTTTTCAATGTTCCGACTTTGATTTGTTCTGGTTCCGTTCTAAACGGTTCCTGTAACCCCTTCCCGTTTCAAGGTTTACATTTGTGGAAATTATCAATAATTTGATGTAATTTATTAGGTATCTATTTGAATGTAAATTGGAAAAATTGAATCCAAGGTCTATCTTTTGATTTTATTGTTATTTAAGGTTTGTCCCGTATGAAAATAAAAAAAAAATTTCTAGATTCCGAAGAAATATCATGCATTTATTTGGGAAAATGAAGAAAACTTGATTTTTTATCAATAATTTTTATCAAATATATTTCAACCATAACTCCCCATCAAGTGTCACCAACTCAGATAATCCTTTGAATCATCTCATTTTAATGTTGATGGAATTTGGTGTAAACGAATCCTCCTAGAATTAGTTTGATCAGGTTACTCAAATTTTATAGATTTATTTCTAATAAAAAACATGTGTCAGTTTGTAATCATTTGTTTTTTACATCACATGAACTGAATGAATGAAATAATTTCAATTTCAACACATCAAGATATTTCCTTTTCCTATAAAGTTCTGATTCATCGAACTTAAAATTTTTTTTTCACTTAATAAATATTTCTATTCCTTTCACCGTGAATTGTGTACCAAACCAGGACCACTTCTCAGATATGTTTGGTTAAACATGTTTTTTTTTTGTCTGTACTTTCAATTATGATGTGTGGTACCAAAATTATTCAAATAATGATAGTTTGAAATGATTTGAATATATGTTTTTACCGAGAAAGCCCCTACTTGTTGAAATAACAGAAGATTATAGTCCGAACGAATATTTAATAGCAAAACACACCTGATTTCATTTGAAACTATTATTTTATTTTGAATCAAAATATATTTCAAATATATTACCCAAACAGTTGTTTACCATTTTTAATATTTTATTATTGATTATAATTTTCCATGAATAACTGATATATATGTATTTAAAGAGCAAAATTAATCTGTATTTTTTTAAATTTTTGGAATTTCAATTAATACACTAATTTATCCCCAAAAAAAAAAATTTGCCTGAAAAAAAAGTTTATTTCCATGAAAGAAAAAGAGTCTTGAAATTTGTTACTTAATTTTGAAAACCCGGTGAAAGTTCATGGAAGGAAAGTAGATTGATTTTTTTAGAAAAACAATTCAAGAAATGCACCCCAAAATTGTAAATTAAGGTGACAAAAAAAAACAAAATTTATAAGAAAAAAAACTGATAGTAATTACATTAAATAACTTTAAATTAATTTATATCTTATATTACCCCTTTTTTTCATTTTGTAAAATATGTCCATAGTTTCATTTAGTGATAATGACTAAATTTTTTTCCAAAATATAAATTACTCAATTATATTTTTTTTACATTTTCATTGTATCCCAGTGTTTATAATGCGAATAACCGAAAAAAACGTGAATTACCGAACAACCACAGATTATAATGAAGAAATCTGAGGGGATTCCTATCGTAGAGTATTCTGATACCATGATCGAATAAAAAGGATAGCAGGATTTTGTGTTTCAATACTTTTTATATACTTTTTGGGGCTTTTAAAACACCAACTTCAATATTGAGAGGTGGATAACCCTTTCATAAATTTTAAATAAATTTTTACAGTTTGGGGCATTACAGAATTGAAAAAATACCCTTGGGTAATGTATTTCTCCTTGACCTTTTCAATGTCTCAATCTTGATATGAAAATGTTATTGGGCATATATAGATTTTCATGTTTTGTTTTAGTTTTTCAAAACACTTTTTTTTAATTTGACTTTTTTTGGTGAATGAATTCCCCAAAAATAGAATTTACCTGTTTACTGTTGATATTCTTAATTATTATCATCCGGTGTGAAAATTTATTTTGTGGACTGTTATAACACTGATATTTATATATTGGATGTATGGATTTTTCCAAAATTCGATTCTATAATACACACCCCATCAATATTTTGGGGAATTTTTTATTTTTTTTTAGCCATGAATAAACCAAAATTTCCCCTTTTTAAATGAAAAAATGCCCCCTTTTCCCCTTTTTCTATGAAAACCCCAAAAAACAACTTTTTTTTCCTTTAAACCTTTTTTAAGCCCATTTTGGTATTCAAAAAAATTTTAAGAATAATTAAAAATTTTAATTTTTTTTTTTAATTTTAAAGTTATTACAGAAATGAAAAATACTTTTAAAAAATTTTTGGGGGTTTTTATTTTTTTTTAAATGTTTTCAATGTCTCATTTTTTATATGTATATAAATTTTTTTAAAGGATGTCCATGTTTTTTTTGTTTGACATCCCCTTTTTTTTTGTTTGTAATTTGAAAATTTTTTTTGGGGAAACCCATAAATTTTTCCACAAAATAAAAGAATTTTTTGGGTTTTACGTACCTTATATGTATAATTTTACATTTTGTGTGACAATTTATTTTGTGGACTGTTTAAAAATAATTTTTTTATATATTGACATGTATGGATTTTTTCCTATTTTTTTTCTAGGTTTTTAAAAAATTTTTTTTAGTTTTGAATTTTCAAATTTTTTTAAAAACAGTTGTTTTTTTTTTTTATTATTTCAGTATTCATGTTTTCTTCAGAAATTGGGTTTATAAAATGATATTTTTGGGGGAAAGGGATTTCCCCTTTTTAATGTCTAGATGTTCTAAATTTTTAGTTTTTTCATTTTTTTTAATATTACGCCCAATAAGTGGGATCATTTAAAATTTTTTGATGAGTTTTCAAAAAAATGCTGTAAAATCTGAATTTTAAATTAAAATTATTTTTTTTTTATGGGGTTTTGGGACTGATAAGGGGTTTGATATGAATTCCGAAAAATTCCTACATAAATAACATGGTTGATAGTACTATCTATAAACAGAAATTTTTTTTCTGTCAAACATTACATTCCCCTTGGAAAAACTATTTTAAAATCCCACTTTTTGGTGTTTATTGATATATTTTTCAATTTTTTTTTTTTAGTTTATCTCGCTTTTCCCATTTTTTCACCCCTTTACAATTAAGGGGAAAGAAAAAAAAAAAAATTTCTAAGACTCTAATAATTAGACGAAATTCAAACTCAAATTACGGAGATCAATTACGGGGGGAATCCTTTTCTATTTTTTTTTGTCAATACCAATTTTTATATTTGTTAAAAATTCAGGGGGGGGGATTTTAAAAAAAATTTGAAATTTTTTATTATTGGGGAAGAGTCCCATAGGTACATCTGAAGATTTATCTGCAAAATTAAATTTCCAACCCAATTTAAAAAAATTCTCAATGAATCATAACGACCCCTTTGGGGAATTTTAATTTTAATATTTTTTTGGACATAAGACCCCTTTAGATTTTCAAACCCCCCCACCCATTTTATACCAAAAAGTGCATTTTAAAATTTACCCCTTTCATCCAAATATACTAGATATTTTTTGGATTTATTTTCAATGAACCGTCACCCATTTTTTTTAAAAAGTTCATTATTGATTTTACTATGTCACCTAAAATACCCCCCCACAGATTTTGGGGTTTTTTGGCATTTTTTAATTTGGGGATATTTTCAACAAACTTTTTTACATTTTCATGAACCACAAAAAATTGTATACCAACAGTTCAAAATTTTGATTCTACTATTTCACCGGGGAAAATATTTGCTACAGATTTTGGTATTTATTTTATAAGGGGAACCATTATTTTTTACAAAAATTCATTATTGATTTTTTTATGTCACCGAAACATGTCATTGACAAAACCCTTTTTTTATTTTTATATTTTTTTCATAAGAGTTTTCACAAATAAAAAGTAACTTCAATCAACCTGGAAAAGCTAGTAATTTTCAAAAAACCCCCACCAATTTTAAAAAAAAAAACTTAAACATTCAGAAGACCATTATTGAAACCTTTTTTAGGGAAATTGTCAACTAATCATCATGCTCTAGGGTTTTTTTTTTAATTCCTTTTTTTGGGGGATTTTAATAGAAATACAAAACCTATTGGTCCTGTCATCACAACAAGACTTTTGATATATTTTTTTAAGTGAAAAATCATATGTCTGAAAACCCCGGTAAGGAAAAAAAATTTATTGAATATGATAATTAAAAAAAGTCTGTATAATTATTTCCTATAAGGGGTTTTATTCCCCCACCAAAATCATGTTTATTCAACCAGTGTTTATTTTAGAAATTTCATATTATTTTATTGCACCACAAATATTTTTTGGGGTTAAACATTTTGGCCCCTTTTTAGGGGGAAAGATTAATTTGAAGAAAGTTTTAAATGAATGATTTCAAGAATGTTTTTTTACTGAAAAAAAACTGTTTTAAAAAAAATTTGAAACCTTTTTTGTTTTTAACATGTATTAGGATTTCCCAAACCCACCTTTTATTTTGGTTTCAATGGTTCATAATTAATTAATTTTCCCATTTTTGCCGAAAATATATTTTCACCCCCAGGATTTAAGGATTTTTTACAATTTGGGGGTATATTCGACCCACACACTTTCTCACCCTTTTTAAATTTTCCAAAAAAATTTTTGGTTTTTTAAAAGGGATGGAAAAGCTAAGGGTTTTTTACCACCTAAATAATTTCTTGGGGAAAAACCTTTTAAAACTCTGGGGAAAAATTTGAAATTTCCCCCTTAAATACCTGAAAAAATTAAAAAACCCTTTGAAATTAAAATTTTTTGTAAGTAGTATTTCAGATTAGCCAAATTGCATTGAATTATTTTCCTTTTTTCAAATTTTAATCGAATTATCTCCTTTCATGTATGAAATGATTCAAAAAATCCTTTTTGGGTTAAGATTTTGGGGAAAAAAACTTTTTTTCGTTTCCAAAAATATATATTTTGGGGAATAAAAAAATTTCTCAACCCCCTTATGTTGGTTTTGTGTTACTATATCTTCCCAAACCCCAAAAATCATATATTTTCTTTTTAAAATGTTTCCCCTTTGTAGTATGAATAGATTTCAAGGCCAAACCATAAAAAAATTCTCGTGGGGGGTTTTTAAGCCAATTGAGTAAACCCCATTTTGGGGAATTTTGGGGCTTAGAAAAAATTCCTTTTTATTTTTTATCATAACCCAAAACAAAAAATTAAAAAGGGGGTTTGGGTCCAAAAAAATTTTTGAATACTACCCCTTTTGAATTGGGCCCAATTTAGAAACCCCCATACTTTGAGTTATTTTGGGGAAAATTTTTTTCTATTATCATTATATCATTTTTTTCTGATGCAACTCATACTTCAACCCCCTTTTTCCCCCAAAAGTTTTGGGGAAAGTTCAATGACCCACATACTTGATTGAATACTTCATGTCTGGGAACGCTAAAAAATTTACTCAATTTTTAGTTTTAAACCCCACAAAAATTTTTGGAATTACATTTTTAAAAAATTTAACCAAAAACAAAATTTGGAGGAAATTTTTTTTGTAATTGACCCTTTTCATACAATAACTTTTTTCTCATACTTGAATACTATGTTTTGATATTTTTTAAAAATGCCCAATTCAATTTTGTTTTTATGATTCTAATGTAATTAATTTAAAACCCGAAAATTCAAAAAACCCTTTGAAACCCCCCTTTTTTATTTAAAACATAAAAAAAAATGATAAATTCCACTAAACCCCCCCGTATTGCCGGGGTTTACCCACAATTGAACATCTGACTATTGTTTAATTTTTGGGGATCCCTCAATGATCCCCCAATGTCGGAACATTATTTTTTTTTTAATTGTTAAAATTATACAATGAACGGGAAAATAGCTTTTCTTTTTCCAATTTTGTTTCCAAAGATTTTAACCCGATTTTATATTATTTATTTTAAAAAGTAGATTTTTATATTAAAGGAAAATTATTTTTTCGAAGTTTACAAAAAAAGAGATATTTTTTAACATTAGGAAATGTTCGAAAATCCACATTATTTTAATTCCGTAATATATAAAATGCCCCCTGTCATAGATATTCAACCGATCATACTTTGCAATGGTAATGCAAAAACTTTTTCCAAAAAAAGGGAAATCCCAGGAAAAAAAATCCCCCCCTTTTTTTTCACACTTGTAATACCGAATCGTTTCCCAAACAGAAGCACGAAATTTGATGAAAAAAAAAATGGATATCATTTCCGAGTTTATATACCAACAACAAAAACCCTTTTAAAAACCCATAAAAAATATCATTCATTTGGAAAAAAAAGTGAATAGATTGAAAGGTTAATTACCCCTTTTTATTTCCCCCAATCCAATAAAATTTTCAATTATCAGAAGGAAGTTTCCATATAAAAAACTAACCACAAAAAAAAATTTTGGGGGGATTTGAATATAAAAATTTTCCCACCCAAAATCAATGAAAAAAAAAACTTTTTTAAAATTCCCCAAAACCTGCCTTCCCCCTTTCAAAATATATTGTTTTTTTTAAAAAAGGTTAATGTTTTAATCGGGGAATTATGTAATAATAACTACAAGAATTTTTATATAGTAGGAATTTATTTGAATAACGGTATTATTATTGATATAAGATGTTTTAAAAATAACCCAAAAACCCCCCAAACTTTTTTTGGGGCATATTAAAATATTGGGGAAAATTGGGTTACAGTGGGGCAAACAATGATAACCTTTTCCCCGAAAAGGGATGGGCCTCCTTGGGTGAAAGAGGTAAAAAAATTTTTCGGGGGAAAAAAGGTCAACCCCGGTGTCTCCTCATCTCGCAAAAAAAGGGTTTACATTAACCAATGGTGCGTGTTGGGGGTTTTTGTTAAAATACGGGGAAAAGGTTTGGGGGGACTTCTTTTTAATGTTAAATGACACGTTTAAAAAGGCAACCTTCCACTAGTTTCAAAAGGCGGTACCTTTGTGACAGAAAAGACACTCCATAAAATTAAAACCTTTTCATCTCGATAGAAGTGGCTGTATGCCCGAAAAAGGGATATATCAAACAAAGAGAGCCCCGTGATGGGGGTTTTTTTGAAAAAAAAGGGGGGGAGAGTTCAAAAAAAAACTCAATTAAATTGAAAAAAAAAGACCACCAAGGGGAAAAAACT
>JAFIRS010008156.1:0-19197 GCA_018342105.1 Gonioctena quinquepunctata
TTTTCATATCAATAGATGTAATCGGTTCAGTTTTTCAGATTATCTATTGCGATTCATTATAGGAGGTCCTGTAATTCTGAATGGAACTTATTTTGGCATTTCTCCAAAACAGTGGTTTTTTGGAAATATTCCATCATTGAGGATATTTCAACATTCAGTTATATTGGAGAAATAAAAAAAAAGAGCCTTTTTAATGCATAAGGTTTTTGCTGAATATTGAACTAGCTTGTACCCCGACTTTGCCCATGTGATTTTGAGAACGTCATACTTTTATAGGCTTTTTTGATTGATGACGGAATTTGGAAATACAGTGTTTATAAATTTACCACACTAAAATTCTCGTTCCTCAACGTAGGTTAATCGAAAAAAATCCATATTGGTAGAGGTAAATTTAAGACAATTTTTTCCCCCAAAATTTTGTTATTTCTAAAGCTGATTTCGGCTACTGAATGATTGAAAGGGTTATTATCATGGACCTGTTGGACAAAATGTTAATTTTTTTAACTGACTTTCCCAAAATTATTTAGTTTTAGAGGACTGGTGAATCTGAGAAAACATTCAAAAATCATTTTTAAATTATACGAACCAATTTGAAAGGGAAAATGACGTCAATTTCCCCCAGATTTTCATTTGGGTAATATATAATTTTATTGATTTGTTCGAAAATATGAACAGGATGTTCATTATATCAGATGTGGGAAACATATGACTGGAACATAAACTTTAGTCACATTTTCGACGTTCAAGATAACACCTTGTGGGGATTTTGTTGAAAAGGGAAAATTTTCAATTGAATATTGAATTTAAAGATTTTTATGTGAATTGGAAAAAACCAGATAAAATAAAGTTATTTTTTGTATCTAACAGAAAACAACTACATCTATTCCATATTCAATAGGCGAGATCTTAAACTCAAATTTTCCCATAGGGCTTGAAAAAAAAAAAAAAAAAAAAAAAAAAAAAAAAAAAAAAAAAAAAAAAAAAAAAAAAAAAAAAAAAAAAAAGGGGGGGGGGGGGGGGGGGGGGGGGGGGGGGGGGGGGGGGGGGGGGGAACTCGGCAATCAGTCATAGTTCTGAACTTGTCACGTCACATCCTGGCGCGGTTTCCCAGGTTAAACAGGGAAAATTTCTTTGGGAATTTTTTTTTGGAAAAAAATATTTCGAAAAAAAAAATTTAAAAAAAACCTACCACTTTTCTCAACATCCTGGGCATTGTGGTATGTCTTCCAAAAAATTAGTGATCTCGCCTATTGTTTCCTTTTACAACATGTAGGTATACTTTATGTATAGATACACAACTTTTTCTAATTTCGAGTTGAAACTTTTACTTTAAACGTATTATTTGGGATTCTAGTTTTCGATCGTCCCTACTCCTTGAATGTAACCACATGATTGCATTCTCCTATTACCGATAGTCTTTGAAATACAACATGTTTTATAATAGTTTTTGTCCCCATCTAATTTAAAATAAAAAAAACCCCGGCAAAAAATCGCCGTGTTTTGCAGTTCCATGAATTGAAATTATTCAAATATTCAGGGGGGAGGATTTAACCACTTGGAATTCGAATTTTGGAAAGTATTTCTTCAGTACGTACCTAATTCTTGGAATGTAGGTGAATCTCGTACAAAATTTTATTCTTCTGTTACCGATACTCTTTGAGATATATTTTGTTTCATAGTAGGAATGCATTTAACCGACCAATTCAGACACGACAAATGCATTTTCAAGCAAAAATAAAAATGGCTGGTTCTACATTTTCAATGCCTGTGGTGCAAAATTCAGAAATGGAACATTTCTCCTTGGAGAGAAAATAAAATAAAAATGACCTGTTTTTACCGATTTTTCAATTGATTATTCAAGAATTCCGGGGGTTTCTTGACATGATTTTTGGGTAACCTTCCACAGTCTGAAAATGAAAATATAATCAGGAAAATCTATACAAGTGTAGAAAGGGCAAACTGATTAGTTCACCCCGATAAGTTATTGCGTTCACCAAATTATATTTCCTATGGAAAAATGATTCAATTTGTCAATAACTTGCCGTTTTTTGCCTATCAAAGAATTTTTAAAAATTCAAAGATACTTCTCTATATATTTTTTGCTTGACGTTTCGGGACTATATCTGCCCCGTTCTCAAAATCTTCTAAATCTCCTTTAATTGTTTTATAATTTGGATTTTTGCTGCAGAGTCTTTTTGCTTTTCAACTGACGGATGTCGTTGAAAAAAACAAACTCTGAGCATAAATATAAAACAATAAAGGAGATTTAGAAATTTGAGAACGAAGTCGAACGTCAGTAAAAACTATATAAAGAATATCTTTAATTTAAAATTTGATAGGCAAACAAAAGAGATTATTGCAAATTGAATCATTTTCCATAAAATATAATTTGGTGAACAATAACTATCGGGTAACTATCAGTTGCCCTTCTAACTTATTATAGATTTCCCGATTATATTTCCATTTTCGACTGTGAAGTTACCAAAAATCATGTCAAGAAACGTTGTTCCACACAAAAACCACATTCATTCAATATAATTCCGGGGTAGTATGTAATACCCATGCAATTTTTTTTTCTTGATATATAACCTGATTTATGATAGTATATTTTACCGGTTTTTTGTGCATGTAACAGTTTCATGGCTAAACATTTCTTAAAGATTCAAATTTTGACAAATGCCGTCTTATATATATATATATATATATATACAGAATGAATGCTGGTCTTATTTGTGTTGCAATCTTATATAATTACAGTTTCATAAAAACATCATCCCATTATTAAGCCATCATCTTATATATTTGTTTATATATATATATATATATATATATATATATATATATATATATATATATATATATATATTTTATGTATTTTAAATTTAAAATAAAGAATTTTTTTTATTTTTTAATATATTTTTCACCGCGTTTTGGAGACAATTATATAATGATGATTTGCAAATAATATTGTTGTTTTTACATAATAAAGATAGCTAATAGTTTTCTCTATTCTTTGTGAGCCAATTTGTTATGATATAGATAAGTATTTTCGCCCTGTATAATATTTTGTATCTGATGTAATAATAATTGCTAGCTACGTCACTGTTCTCTCGTCACGTTGCTGCCAATTGTTATTATTTTCCTTACCTCAGCTAAGCACAGTTGGTACGCCTCTTATCTCAGATAGCCGGTTCAGGCAATTGAGCCACTACTTGATATGTCAAATTTCAATTTATTCAATGGTCATAAGTATGATTGTTGATCATTGCATAAAACAAACGACAAAGTATCAAAAAGCAATTATTTCCTTTATTCAGGAAAACTTAATTTCACCTGGCCTACGAAAAATAACTTATTCTAAGGTGAATCTACAAATATTCACGGATTATCATGAGGAACAAGTCATGGATAGATAGACACAACCTCACTTTTACCTTGAAAGTGAAATTTTCCTTAATAGTTCAAAATAAAGTGAAGTAAAGTTCTTCTGATGTGATATGCGTTATTTGTGAAATTGTTCAGGACGTGATGTGCACTATGAAAGTTTATACCTGTCTGGAACTGTCGGTGTTCAAGATATACCCAGAAATTGGATCCCCTTTCACTCCAATCGCTAGGAGGAACTCCAATACCAAATAGAAGGAACCATTCCAATCCAAATATCAGCTTTCGAATACTTGTGTATGGTGTACAAATAAAGTAATATTGGTTTTTGTTTATAATGTTGAAATTATTTCCATTTTTCTTTCTCCAAAAATATAGCGTGGCATTCGTTTTAAATTTCTTTTCGATCTCTCCCTTGTGGCTTTGTTTCTTGTCACCTGGATACCAATTTTTGTTCCTTCCCTCTGATTCGAATTTTTGAATTCGCGCACTAAATTGTCACATTTTCACTGTTTATGGTTATGTGTCATAACTTATACATAAAAATATTTTTCCATTCTTATCAAATATGTACAAATTTCAATAATAATTGCCTCTGACACTTTCCCGCTCTTATTCTCTTACAATTTCAAATTCTACATGTGACCATCTGTTCCCTGATTGGCTATTGTCATCAAGAAGTTTGCTGTTCTACCATTGGCTACTTTTAGTTAGCTACAATTTCATATACTGTATGTTTCAAATTTATAAATTTGTACATCACATTTCATTCAGGAAAATTTTGTAAATCTAGACTTTTTGTTGTCTTTTGATAAATTCTGACAGTGTATGAAATTGATTGTGTTATATAATTTGGACATTTTTATCTATTCATATCATACATAGGCTTATAAAAGAAATAGAACTTCTAAAATTATGTAAAAACAATCTCTTGAAACTAATAGCTATTTATTAATTATTCTTTTTATGGGTTTTTTCTTTTTAAAATATTTAACTGGTTTTTCATAACATAACAATATATTTATATATATATATATATATATATATATATATATATGTAGAATAAATGCTGGTCTTATTTGTGTTGCAATCTTATATAATTACAGTTTCATAAAAACATCATTCCATTATTAAGCCATCATCTTATATATTTGTTTTCTGATAAAAACATCCCTGATCCATAAAACCCCCCCATACTGAATTCAAATAGATTTGGATCATGGATTACAAAAATTTTCCGCTATCGCAGAATTGTAATTTCAAATTGTTCAGTTTTTACGAAAAAAAAAATCATGACCTAAAAATCTTCAGACACCAATTATAAAATAGATTCATACCATAAATCACAGAATTGGTCCTCTATTATGAATCAGCCTTTTTGAATTTCGACATAAAGTTCATATCCTCGGATATCAGAAATTTTAAATGGATGATGTACATATGATGTATAGTTCAAAATAGTATATTAAAGTATAAGTGGATAAAAAGGGCTTTAAAACACGCGTGATTTTTCGAGCACGACGGCGCTGCCGGAGTGCTCGAAATAGAGCAAGTTATCCACGAATACTTTACGTTATTTTTTTTATTGGTGCACTTTGAAATCATATATACTGGTATTATTACTACAAAAAATAGAAATAAGAACTAATAATGCAAAATGGTTGAATTCGTGATGTGACATCAGTATACCTTTCGTTGTCATTGGAAATTTGTTATCAAAGATCAATATTTTTTGTCACCAGAGCTCAAAAATGAATTATTCTAATATCGATTTTTTGAATAGTGAGGCAGAATCGCGGTTAATACCGCAAAAATCCAGTGCTATATATAAAAAAAAATATGAAAAGTTCATCAAATGGATGGAGGAGCAAGAGGTATCACATATAAATGAACGAGTTGTTAGTAATATTTAATTTGACGTTACAAGGTACACCTGTCAGATCAATAATAAAAAATTTGTCATTTAGACTTCACGTTTCCCGATTTGTTGATGTTGCCATGGTAACTTTAAAAAACGCGCGTTTTTTTTAAGTTCGATTTAAACACGCTGAGGCGTGCTTTAAATGGGTAAAATGGGGCACCAATAAAAAAATAGTATATTATGCAACGATCATCATGTGATGATAGCTATTAATACATGAGCACGAGGTAAGTAAACCGTGTGCGAATGTATTAATAGCCATTACATGATCGTTGTACACACTATTTTTTCTTCGACCAATAAATAATAAAATAAAAATAAGAATTTTTGGTGGTGTACAAGATAATTCTTCACTGCTCGACATACTTATAGGTACTTTTGACGCGTTGTGATTGGATGTCAATTAAAATTAAATGACAAACAAGTATGTAGAAACATACCACTTGATTATCCCCAAGTATTTTTTTTTATAGGCCGAAAATTCGTTTCATAATGGAAAGTACGTTTTTTTATTGGCCAAAATCTGTTTCGAAATGAAAATACGTGTTAAATTGAACAATATTAATAAGTCGGTAGCAGATATTTGATTCGCGTATTGTACCTAATATAATACGGGAACAAAAAAACATAATTTTTAAACCGTTTCTATAAATTCAGTTTTGATAAAAACATTAATCATACAGACGAAAATGTTAAGAAATCTTCTTGGGGGTCTTGTCTTCCCCAAAAGATATTCTTCACAGTGCCTTCGTAAAGTAAATGCATGATTTTGTTAAAAACTCAAGAAATAACTTATGATCAAAACTTTCGAAACCGTCAAATTTTAATTTTAGTTGTGCATTTGCGAGAATATAGTTCATACATACAGCATACTTTGTTTAAAAATTATGACGTCATTGATAATTTTTGAATGGCAATCCTCTTCTTTATTACGGAATGTAGGTTAGAATTGAAAATGAAAAAGACATTTTTTTTTGAATTTTAAAATTTGGTATCAATTTTAATGGAAATAAATATTTGAAATTGAATGTTCAAATTGTGCACGTAAGCTGCCTGACACAGTATCCTTAGCGACCGATAATATTTTATCTATTGCTGTTAGATAAAAACTTGAATTCCAACTGCAAAACCAAAAACTATTTAGTTTTTGGTTTTGAGGTTATTTATTTAGAGAATCAAATTTTCTGTGTTTTGTTTGGCAAAAGCAGTGTGTTTGAATTGTTCATTGAGTGATAACTTGTCATTTTATATGAAAAAAAAAAAATAATCGAACGACAAAGAATTGGAGTTCTTGCACGATTGATTGGTTCAATGTGGAGTTTAAGTACCGCGAATTTGGGCATATTTGCGATCTTCCTAAATTTGGTCGACCCTCACCACCTGAAGACGATCAGCCTAATATTTTGTTGGCAATACTAGAAAAACATCACCGATTGGCTCCCAATTTCAATAATGCTTCTGATTTCAATATGGCAGCATCTACTCCAGAAAATTCTGAAAAAAGCCCTCATTATTGGACTACCAAGGATCCCCGATGGAAAATGGTGTATCAATCAATCAATCAATCAATCAATCAATCAATATGTACTTTATTGTCTGAAGAAATAAAATTCTCATTGACAAAGCATAGTTTACAATTTACAATGATGAATAATGCAATAAATGAGTATATGTAGGTATACATGTATAAAATCGATCAATAAACGAGAAAAAATCACATCTGACAATATAAAAAGATAAAATATTAAATAGTAATCGTAATAGTAGTAGTATCACATTCAATATCCCCAAAAAGTTTGGTACGGCATGATCCACAGAAGAATTCTGGGTCGATATTTCTATGACTTGAATCTAAGTGGTCCAATATATTTGAATTTTCTTCCGACCTTATTCTTGCACTGATAACTCCATGTCCACATGGGGAGGAATCTCATTTTTCGATGAATGTCCCTTTTTTCAACAAGATGGCGCACCTCTACATTATGCAGCATCTGCTCGAGCTTATTTACATGGGTTGATCCCGAATAGTTGGTTAGTGAGAAGAGAGTCGATTGAGTGGCCAGCTAGATCGCCAGATTTGACACCCTTAGATTACTTTTTGTGGGCACACTCAAAATGCAAATCATACTCTACTAGGCTGGAGAATTCAGATGATTTTAAAACAAGAGTTCGTCACGAAATACGACGAATACATCCTGTAGTTATTGACAATGTTCAGAAAGAATTTATTCATCATCTGGGCTACTGCTAGACAGCTAACGGTAATCAATTAGAACATGTAATTCATTTGAGTTTTCAAATAATCATTTTCATTAAATTTAGTATTTTGAAATTCTTCATTTTCAATACCTAAACTATACGCTAACGCAATTATTACCGTACCATATATACACAAATGTGTTTTTTCACATTCCGCAATGAAAAATTGGTTGCCATTTGAAAATATATCGATGACGTCATACCTACCACACGAGTCACCCTATATGTATGAATTATGCAATGCGAACTGTAAATAAAATTTGACGGGTCCAAGATTTTTTTCACAAGTTACTCCTTGAATTTGTTAATATTTTATTCATTGGAACGAAGGTCCTTTACGCGGCTTTACGCTGCTTTCGAGTAATTGTCGAAGTCCATCTGACGGGAAAAAAACGCAAAAAATCAATTCCTTATAGCATATAGATATATATATATAATATATATATATATATATATATATATATATATATATATATATATATATATACCTTTTTCATGGGATTTCCTGGTTTCTATGGAAAATTCTCATTTTTGGTAACAGCGCAAATATAAAGTTGTTTATGAAACTTCCTATTTTCCAGAAGCAAAAAAACTACGTTTTAATGTTGAATGAAAGAAATATTATATTTTCACAGTAATACACCCACGTAACTTTGTTGATTTATTATTTTTTCAATCAGAAATTCTCTGATCAATTGTCTAATGACCAAAACGTATTTGTCGTGGGGTCTTTGAATTTCCTGAAGCAGAAAAACTGGGTGTGATTGGTAAAATTCCATTATTTTTATTCTCCTAGCAGAATCTACGCATCGTATGATGATTTATTATTATTTTTTGGTTCAGATATCCATCAAATGGTAGAAAAATGCGTTATGTCCCCTCCATGCGACTTTCTCCCTCTCTCTCTTTCTCTCTCTGTCCCTTTCTATTATATACGAGTATGTGTGACAACTAAAGGGAAATAGAAAATGCAAAATTGATGGAATGAGGGATTTTGAACTCACTACATACAGTGATTTGAAATTTAAATTAGAATTTGAGTTAGAAAGCGTCAGTTTTTCAAGTGAGGCAATGAATGATTCAATTGTGTCCTTTTGTAGTTGGTAGAGCTTCGATGTGCTCCGCGAATTTCGTGAAAGTGAAATTCAGTAGATTAAAGTAACGTATAAACCCCAAAGTGTTAAAAAAACTCCTTCGTTAACTTAGAAACAATAAAACAGTGTGCTGAAAGTGATCTAAATGCCTAAAAAGAGTGAAAATAGTGTTTCTAACACGATATCTGACATAGTTTCCCCTTTATTCATATTTGCTATTGTTTTTGGTAACTATATTGGAATTCGAGAAGTTGGCGGTGATTTTTTACCATCATGCAGAAAAGTGAAAATTACCTTATTTCACCTGTCAGATGTGTGAAGTTTGTTTATTTGTATAAACAGTTAGGTTAGGAAGGAGGATTTTTTCGATAAAACCGGCAATATTTTGTGCCGAAAATAAGTGATTGAATTATACTGGTAGGAAAAAGGATGCATTTTGAGTGATTTTGTGCGAGAAAACGGTGTTTGAAAATGGGGTTATAAAAAAGTAGAAAGTGTTTTAACTCGGAAACGGTTTGAGACCGCCGCATTCCGGATTCGTGTTCAGCAGGCAAAAACAGTGAGAAAAGTCATTTGCGAGTATAAGTTCAATAACTGAATATTTACTGAAAAAACTGAAAAAAGTTCAAAAACATTAAGTGAAACGGAAAACTAAAAGGAAGTCTTGAGTGTAAACCATCGAAATGTGGGGAATGGAAAGAGGGGTAAGGAAAAGACGCTAAAAAACCTGTCCAGAAGAAAACATTTGTTCACTACACTTTCCGAACACACGAAAGTGAAGAAAGATCCATACATTTTCAAAGTCCAACACATCAAAATATGGGGAGTGATATGGAGGATGATAAAAGGAATAAAGGAACTTCCTGCCTGACGGGGGCCCCCCTACACATTTTTTTTTAAATTTACGAATGCATTATAAAGTTCTTAAACCTAAACGGCCTTTATGCTAAAAATACACGTATTTTTCTGGTATTGAACTCTCAATTTGTACCCATCTATGAAGATTCGTGAGTATCCAAAAAAAAACGAAACAGTGTGTGTATATGAGAGAAACAGGGAGCAGAGAAGTAGTCAGCATGGGGCTCATTTACTATACATTAAGCCGATATATTGTTCCTCCCGCAAATATATTCGCTCACGGGGCGATTGTATCTCAGCTATCTGGGATTCCAGCAGAATACAGATCGCCTGTTCTATAGGAAACTGGATTTTTTATGGGCCAGGTAATGTTCAGACGTGGATATTGCTACAGAACTGAATAAACTCAGCCGAACTCGAATAGCTATTTATTCAGTTCGATGGAAATTTACATCTTTTGGACAGATTGCGAGACGCGAACACTGACTTTGCATAAAAATGTACAATTAAAGGTATTTTACGTCGGACGTTTCACCATATTTCAACTATTCGTTGTCAGTCTCATTCCTTCGATAACAAATACAGTGTGTTAAGGAACTATCTACCCTTATATTCTGATAAAGAGGCAGATATAATTTTTCAACCTTCTTTATGCTTGTTTACCAAAAGCCTTTGTCAGATCAGTTTCACAACCCTAGAAAATAATCGCATCAAAAGAAATTGCTTGAGAGTTTTCGGAAGCTAGCTAATAAACAGCAAGTTTTAATTGTTTGTTTGTAAATATGTGGCGTTGCCTGAAAAATACTGAAAACAGGAAAACGGAAGGTGAAATAAAATAAATGAAATTTGGGGATGACTTGATTCAGAATAAACAACTCATAGCTGAAAAGTTCAATTAATTTTTTACCGATATCGGTGCAAACTTGGCACAAAAAATAGAAAGGAAAAGGTAATTCCCACAAAAAAGGACCTTCAATTCTCTACAGTGTTGGAAAAGAGTTGTTGAAAAAACAAAAAATTAGAACCTCAGGAGGTCCACTAGTATTATTGGTGAAATTGGCAAATTTCGATTTTGACGATATTCACATTTACACGTTTGTGGCTGTCACACAAATTTTTGATATTCAACAAATTCAGCAAAGTAAATGCCACAATTCGACTGTAGACGATTTTACAAAAGCAGTAGTGCATCAACAACATTCAGTTGCTATTTTTTCACCTTTTTTTTATGCTGACCCAAAAATGTTTTCACAGTGAAGTAATTCATTTACTTTTTTCAATGAATTAAGACAATGATTTAGCGAAATTAACATTGTGATATAGTCGATTCCTTTACTAGTTTTCATCATTTATAAACTGACAAGAAGTAATTTGTGAACCTCATGCTGTTTGGAATCTCATTCTCTTTATGTTGATGTTGAAATAAAATTTTGTCAATTATTTTCTTTTAGTTTTTCATACTACACAGAAAAAAGTTTTAATAACCTTTATTTCTTGTCAAAACATAAATAATTTTTTTTCAAATGACGTCAATTAGTATTCACTATTATTATCTTTTTTTGTTAAAATATCTAATATTTATTGGTAATATAGTTTTTCAGGAGGGATGGTTCAATAAATCGAGAATATATAACACTAAAATATTTTAATGCTTCTATTATAAAAAAATGAATACTCTATTATAATAAATAACAGTTGAATATCGAAAAAATAAATTTAACATCATTATGTGAAGAAATGTACAAATAAACACAATGAGTGAATGCCAGCTTTATAATCCTTTGGTGGATTAATATAAAAGAAAAACTGTATTATAATAAATAACACTGCCGCGTGAAGGTAAAGAGCAGTAAATGCAAGAATAAAGATTTTGAGTTTGCCAATTTATATTTTTTTTTTCACCCGACTGCGGCGAAGCCCAAAAAGACAGTTATGAATTCGACCTGTATGTATATACACAGGTCAAACACATAACCGTCCTTTTTGCTGCAATCGGGTAAAAAAATATATAAATTGGCAAACTCAAAATCATTTGTCTTGCACTTACTGCTCTTTACTCTCACGCGGCAGAAGAGTCGATTGCCGAGAAAATAAAATTAACAACAGGTACCGAGTAATAAAATGTAATAATACCGAAACAAAATGTTTACCTAAATTCACAATGCAAGTCACTATTCCAAAATAATTTCATATTTCGGCACAATACAATGAAAGTTCTGTTTATATGGCAAACTCAAATCATATGCAACCTGGACACCTATTGAACCTGAACAAACAAAATTACACTACAAATACCACATTAACAATACGTCTCACAGAGGACAGAGTACTGACTGAGACGATGTGCTCTGGCGCTAATTCGATACTCGCATATGCACGAGAATGCCCGAAGGTAATCAATTCCCTTTTCACAACGAAATAGGATAAATTCCACAAATTTATTGGACAATACCACCAACAGTTTGGTAGTCCAACAATTTACATTTTGACTATATCAGTTGATTACCAAACAAAATTGTCGATTCCGATAGCTATGAATACCTTTTTGATGTTGCTAACAAATGCACATCAATATTCTGAATTTGCAAGAGCATTTGCTATTTTGTTTTAAGTTACGAAAATATTTGCAAAATAAAATTGTTTCAGCAGCAACTTTCTATTTGAAGATTTCTACAAAAATGAGATAGATATACTGACAAAAAATGAGTGAAAATTGACAATGGATGAATTTAACCAAAGCCGGAGTAATTTGAGTAGTGAATTGCTGATAAATTGTTGTTGATTTTAGCAAAATTTTTTCCACAAAACTAGATATTTTTGAAATTAGCAACTCTTTTCTAACTGTGTATTCTTATACCCAGCGGAAGAACTTGAAGTGAGTAAATTTATTGGAGAGTTGAAACCAAACAAGGCACCAGGGATGGATAAAATTGGAGCGAACTCAATCAAGGAATGTGCTGACAGTCTTGTTAAACCACTTACCTAATAAATCTCTCGATGGTAGAATATTCCCTGCATCCCTGAAAATCGCATTGATCAAACCAATTCATAAATCCGGGGACAGGCTTGATGTATCAAACTACAGGCCCATACCGATCCTCAAATATCTCTGAAATCCTTGAAAAAATAATCAAAATACGAATAGCGGACTATACCAAACTTGGTTTCAGAGAAGCAATATGGGTTCATAAATGGGAGATCAACTCAGAACGCTATAGCGGATTTGATAAAGAAATTGTACCGTGCTTTGGATTCGAAAGATCCCGCCATATGTCTTTTCGTCGTAACCTAGGTCAAACAATCAGATAAATTATTTTTTCCTTCTTAGTGCATTTGTATAAAAGTTTTTCTTAATTTTTTTTACTTCTTTTATTTTCTTTAATTTTTCATATTTTTATTCATTAATGTGAACTTTAGGTGAAGAATAGGTAGAAAACTATTAGATAAAGTTCCACATGATTATTCCTTCGACCTCTTTGGCAGAATATTTTGATATCCTAATATTCGACTTGTGAGTTTTTTCCACTATTTTACAAGTATTGCTAAACCTGATGTAAATTATACCTTTCCCAAAGTGGGCGCCAATCTATTTGGAGGTCGAAATCATGTAAATGTTCAATAATGTTTCTTGGACAACCTCAATGGTGATTACTCAGAAAACTATGTTTCTGAAATAAATATGAATGAAACTTACTTGGTAGGAAATATCAAGAATTTTTGTTTTATAAATATGTTTTTTGTGTTGGGGAGCTCTGTGTATTCAGATTTTCATTCGGAAATACATTACTTCAATTTTGGTTAGGACTCGAAGTGATATTCTGTTTTTCAGATGGTTTTGAGAAAGATAAAACTTCACTGTTGATTTGCTAGCTATTTCACTGACAGCCATGTAATTTCGACCAAACCCTCACACACGAAGTATTCGCCCAATTAAACGGATCCTCGCGGCAATAACGAGCACCTGCTCGCTCCTTTAGCGACAATGTATACTTTCTCAATTTGAGCCACTTAGCTTCCGACTCTATTACCAACTATGAACCCTAACTATCTTCCCCCAGCCCCAAGCTAGCTCTTGAGTTTACCGTTCCTTAATCTATGATTACGATAATATATCCATATATTAAATTAAATATTAAATATGATTTTCAACATAACACGTTCATAGTCCGAAAATAGTATTTGGGGAAAAGCCTTCACCACCCAACTCATAATACAGTGCGAAACAGGAATTCATTCCGATTCGGTATCGTAACATTTACACTCTAAGAAATATCAGAACACCAGCTGACACCGACGGATTTCCTTAGAGGTCCTGCATATTTTGGTGCTACTTCACACCTATTTGAACAGCACCGGTATTTGGTGTTATCTCTTGAGATTTCCAGGTAAATTCTGTGATTTTCAAATTGATGTAAAAGTAATACCAACCTGGTGTTAGGTGTTTGATTAAAGTTCGCACCAGTCTGGTGTGGATTGCAATATTATTAATCATGAAAAACATCAGTTTATTGAAAGTCACGCCTTTATAAATAAACACAATCAACACCAACTGATTGAGTCTGCAATAATGCACGGTGTTTATTTACGCCAGTTCCTTGAATTTTGAACCAGGATCGTGTCAATTCAAATAAAGAATAGTTATCCATCTGATATGAATCTATAGAATTACAATACCTTTAGGTGTTAAACAAAATAGCTTCAATTGGTTGAATGAATATATTTGATCGGATGTATACAATCGACACGCATGTTTCAGGCTGCTAATAATATTTGGTTACAACTGAAATCATGCTGATTATTCGATAGATTCGGAGTAATTTGTTACCACAATCATATAGTTTTTTTCTTTGGAAAATTGGATTGAATAATCCACACCAATATCATGAAACATAGGATGGTAGACTGAGAAAAAAATCATTCTATGAGTAAGCCACTTTATTGCACAGAAAAAAAACTAAATACAATTAAACTGAACAGACAACACACATTCTCTTATTTTTAGAATACTTTTCTGATTTGTTCCGAACACTCAATACAATCTTTTGGGCAATTGTTCCATCGGTTTCATCGTAAGTTATTTTTCGACATTCATGGATTTGTTGTAGTTTGTTTGAAAATTTACCAAAATTTATTCCTGTCCTCCATAAACAAATGTTGGAAATTGTTCGAACATTCAGGAAACATCGAAACACATTCCTGTTCAACCTTAAAGATAGAAATGGTCATGATTATTTGTACACACGATCTCATAAAAAGGGGTTAATCTATTGTTTCAATTTTTCTTTGTATCACTGAAGTTAAAGATTCAATACGTATTCACTAATCAGCTGAATCTTTCAAGAAAATTCACACAATTGTATGAAATACTTACGAGTCCAGAAATCTGGGGAACAGTTCTGTCACGGAAATATTGTTCCTATCTTCATTTCGGTAACTGAAGGTTTCCAGCAGCATGGATTCTCTGATGACTTTACGATTCAAATTGAAATCTTTCATATACTCCAATTTCCTCTGGAGCTCTTCAGTTTTCTCAACATGCTTTGTTTTTGTCACCAGAGTAACTGTTCTCTGTTTTTGTGGTGTGCTATGTTTTTGTTCTTCAAAAATCCTATTTTCTGTTCTCAAGCGATTGGCCAGATATCCACCATTCGTTTGTGGCTTGAAAAACGTTTCCTGGAATGCAGAGTAGGGTTAGTAAGAAAAAATCAATGGCTTTTTAACAAAAGAGAAAATTATATCGGCTTTCATATTGAGTTTAATGAATTTTTTCATGTGGTTACTAATGCAACTTTTTCTCCAGTTAACACACTGTATCCTAAGGTTTCAGAGATCAGTGTAAAAATGAAATAACTCGTCAAAAATTTGTTAAAATTTGGATTAATGAGAGGGATTCATGTTAGAGTTGGAACAGAATCTAATTGCCGCTGGCCTGGAATGCACAGATGACCAGAACAGATCGGAGGTCGAATTCACTTTCTCGATTAAAATCAGCCAACACCATTTTTGTATTTTATTACTACATTTCATCGAAATATTTAGTAAAACTCTCCTCGTAAGTATACAGATCAACTTGTACATAAAATATAGTCTAGAACTAGGACCCCCATTCTCCAAAACACGAATGCGTAACGTGCCTACCCACTTTCATCTACAGGTTATTTACAAAACTGAATAATACCTAATATACTTACTTGCACATAAATTTGAATCGGATTCGGTTTCGTCAGCCACAATAAATTTTTCCCTACATTTATAAACTATTTTTATACACTTCATGTTGCACGACATAAACTCTTCTTAAACACAATACAAAGTGGCAGTAGTCAGGGAGCAGGGTACACCGCGGGCAAAGAGTAGAGTAGTAACAAGAGGAATCACTAACCCTATTCATGAATGAAATAGTAAAATCGTATCAAAATCCTCCAAATGCTGTCACTTTTGATTTCATTCATAAAATCAGAGTTTGGTTTAGATTGGGTTTAGCCAATTAGGAGTCAGGAAAACCTGTCATGTGACATCAAGTGTCGGGGATCGTACACGAGGAAACGCTTTGGACCTTCGGGTGTTTTCGTATTAAAACAATGTAGGAAATATCAAGGTTTTACAATGGGATGAAATATTAAGAAAATATGTTCTCATTTATATAGGCATGAAATTTCAACATTTCATGATTTATAAATGATTGTTTTAGTTTTGTGAATGCGTTTCACTTATTGACGATGGATATATAATATGGACTCCATTTTTGTTGGGCAGGTTAGGTTAGGTCAATTTATTTATATTGAATTATGAAATTCTCAAAAAGGACGGATCACTGAATCTGCAATTGACGATCGAACCAAAAAGGTCTACATTAGATTGTAACTATTCAAACTTCGGTTTCAGATAAATACATTATTACATTTTTTATGGTTCTTGCTAAGTTCTTCATGACAAAACGTATTCCATGGATACTTCGCTAGGATTGACGAAAATGTGGACAAAACAGGTTATTGTTGAGTGTAGTGATTTATATACTATTTTCCTAGACAAGTTAATGCATACACAAAAATCCCATAAAGGACTGTGTTTTTGTCACTATGACAGCGGCAAAACTCTGCCCAAGTTTTCCAGGAAAAAAACGGAACCTAACTTTTAAAACGGTCTAATTCTAATATGTCTAGCAGAGTTGCTAAAGATCTAAAATTCAATAAATAAATTCGCTTTCTGAAAAATCTATATTCAAGTCTGAAGGAAGTGAGCGATGCAGTGTTTTGTGATCTATCTAAAGCTTTTGACTGTTAAGTAAGTTTCATCTCTACAGCTTCAGAGGACGAAGCTTCAATTGGTTCAAGTCCTACCTGAGTGAATGAACCCAAATTGTGAACACTGATAGTCTCTCAGCTTTTGGGCAAATTAAGACATGTTCACTATTTTGGCAGACAACACGACTATCTTATCGCAAGAATTCAAATTATCTTCGTAGTAAAATGACTCGTATTCGTATAAATTAATTTGTATCTTCACTGAACTACCTTTGCCCATTGTAATAATTTTTTTCAACTTGTGATTGTAATTTATCTTGTAACTAGCAAGTCAAATATTTTTATATTACTTTTATATTTAATTTTTTTAATTGCCTATGAGATGATAATCTTCTGACTATAAGTATATTTGATTTGGAGATGGAAAATTATAAATATAGTGGATAATTTTTTCTAAAGAGCCATGGAACACTCTGTGATGGTTCGGAATTTACTAGCTAAAATCAAGATATCTTCATACAATGAAAAGTCCACGCTTACTTGTGAAATTCATGTGTCTATTAAAAAGTGATAATCATACTCATTAGCCTTATCGATCTTGAGAGTGGGCCTTGTTCCTCCAACCAACTGCTTGGTTTAGATACCCCTCCTTCTCCGATTATCCCATGCGGGTGTTACTGAAAATTAAAAGAAAAGCTGATTCAAGTTGTTTTCTCTCCTCGCCTTTGTGACATCATCTATGTTACCTTCGAAAATCAGCATACCTAAATTTCCCCTCTTATCTGTGGCATCCTTTGAAATATCGGGGAAATCAATTTGTACCTTGATACTTCGGTCTCGTGGGCCAATGTCAAAACTATTCTGTTTCCTTAAGAGATTTAATGTAAGTACTGTGCAGGAATACATTCTTGTGAGCAATACATGAAACAGAAAACATGGGGTGGATCAAAATCATATGCTATTTAAAAAAAAAGTACTCACAATGGGATTTAATATCCCCAGACATATCCTGACAATACCATCAGTAATCCTAAATTTAGAGTTTCTGAAAAATTGAAACATGTTTTACTCCATAATTATATTTGTGCTATGAACTTTGAATGTCGAATGAGGTAATCACTCATTTTGGTAGGAATACATCATTGAAAAAATATGTTTCTAATATATCAAACTTACATTTGAATTATTTGTGCTTCAGTATCTGTAACTTTTTCAATTTCTTGGTCCTTCTATTACTGGTTTCTTCACTTTTAAAATTTCGGTTGGCATACTTCAAAATATAAAATATTCTCATTCGAATGAATAATTTAAATAAACAAATTCGCTTTCTGAAAAATCTATATTCTAGTCCGAAGGAAGTGAGCGATGTTGTGTGATATATCTAAAGCTTTTGACTGTTACGTAAGCTTCATCTCTACAGCTTCAGAGGACGAAGCTTCAATTGGTTCGAGTCCTATATCTGAGTGAAAGAAACCAAATTGTGAAAACTGATAGTATCTCAGCTTTTGGGCAAATTTAGATATGTTCACTATTTTGGCAGAACACACGACTATCTTCTTGCAAGAACTCCAATTATCTTCGTAGTAAAATGACTCGCATATGTATGAATTAATTTGTAACTTCTCTGAACTACCTTTCATTTGCCCATATGAGATGACAATCTTCTGACTATAAGTATATTTTATTTGGAGATGGAAAATTCTAAATATAGTAGATATTTTTTCCTGAAGAGCCATGGAATCCTCTGTGATGGTTCGGAATTCACTAGCCAAATTCAAGATATCTTCATAGAAATGAAAAGTCCACGCTTACTTGTGAAATTCATGTGTTTATTAAAAAGTGATAAGTATGCTAATTAATAGTCATTAGCTTTATCGATCTTGACAGTGGGCCTTGTTCTTCCGACCAACTTCTTGGTTTAGATCCCCCTCCTCCGATTATCTCATGCGGGTATTACTGAAAAATAAAAGAAGAACCGATTCAGATTGTTTTCTCTACTCGCCTTTGTTAGTAGGGCTCACCTTTTCCGGATAAATCATTCTAAGATAGCTGGAAGCAGCCTAGACTGTCGCAGACCATGATTCATCGATTTCTCAACTTCATCAACATATTTTATGATATCTACAATGAACTCTCTGATTTTGTTTAGGTTTTTAGTTGTTAGAGAGGTAATTGTCCGGCAGTGAATGGCTTGGTAATAGTTTGTATCGGAAAGATTAATGAAACAATGTCATCGGGGAAATTTTCCAAAGCCCTCAATTTTCAAGTAAATTCATCGACTAGAGACATCAGTCCACTTTCCTACCTTTTCTTCTTCCTTCGTGGAAGTTTCCAAGATCCCAAAAAGGCCGTTTACGAAGAAATCACCAGATCTTCAAGAAAAATCGGGCAGTCATCTGATTTTCGACAGACATGTTAACATTTGTAGTAAATTTCA
>JAFIRS010008157.1:0-19196 GCA_018342105.1 Gonioctena quinquepunctata
AAAGTTCTGGTTAGTTGATTTCATCACTTTGTATATAATTCCACCCTTTCATAGAATGTAATCATTTTGACGGATGTAGTCAATGTCAACTACATATGTGTGCCAAAGTTCACAAGTGAAAAATCAATCATCCCCTATTTTTCTACCCGTAGGGGTGGATCATTTCATTCCAAATTGGAATATGATCAACTATGAGGTATACCCTTTCTAATAAAAAAAGAATCATCCAAATGGGAATACCCACTACAAAGTTATGCCTGATAGAATCGGTTAACGGACCAAAATTCAGAGGGTGAATGATCAATATTCTTCATTTTGCTACCCTTAGAGATGGATTTTGTTGTTCAACTTGAAATAGGACCAACTTCGAAGTACACCCTATCCAATGAAAAAAGAATCATCAGAATCGAACCGCTCCGTAAAAAGTTGTACGTGATCATACATAAAAAAACATAAAAAAATATACGTGTCGAATAGAGAACCTCCTCCTTTTTGGTTTCATCGGTTAAAAAAGAAGTTCATTTAAAAATCGAACAACCAGACTGCGTAAAAAGTGAACTTCAAAAAAGATGGAAACAAGATGACCAGAAAATATTGTCAGAAAATTATATGAACTATTAAACTTAATACTGTCAACAATATCACGCAGTCAGAGGCATCTTCTTTAATTTAAAACGAATATATTATTGCCTCCGACTGCGTGAGATTGTTTACAGTATTAAGTTCAATAGTTTTTCTTAAAACATAATTTTCTGACAATATTTTCTGGTCCATTTGTTTACATCTTTTTCAAAGTTAACTTTTTAGGCAGTCGGGTTTTTTCTTTTTAAATAAACCTGAAATAAAAATTCTAGTCAAGATAATGAATTACACCCCACGAAGCACTATAGGTAAATGCTGTTCTGGAATGATATACGGGATTAATTATTAACAAAATTAAATTAATGTGCGAAGCTGAATACTCTTATATAAAGTTAGTTAGTTATGCATAACTAATGAAATATATACTTTATACAAAACAAAAATTCCTATTTCATTACAAAATTATATTCCATTGGTAAGACCTAAAATCAGCAAATTAAATGTAACTTTGCAAATGTTCGTTCTCACTACTGTTCTTTTATATGGTGATATATTATTTCATTACTACTACGATATTAGTGTTGCTGTTGTAAATTTGTATACATATCATCATATACAAGATAAAGTTGATATACCACTAAGTGTCAAAATGTTTTATTTACAAGGAAACTTTCACAATCAATTTCAAAGATACAGGAATATGAATATCAGGTATCTACAATAAATAAATTAGTTAATCTTATGAATGAACATATCGAACGAAATGTTCTTTGGACCCGAAGTGTAAAATTAAGAGAATTTGATATAAAATGACTTTGTCTATTACTGTAGGAATAGAAATTATTCAAGTATTTCGTAAAATAAACTTGGTATGCGATCCTTTCACCAGAAGTTCCCCAGACTCTTTGTTTTTGATGGAGACTTCCAAGAATGCCAACGTTTTTCCAACCTTGAGAGTACTGGCATCAATAACTATTTCTTCATCCTTTTTTGCACCTTTCAGGAACCTGAAAAAGTATTTAATCGAGACTTTATCACTGACCCAAAAAAGTGTTCAAATCGAAATTCATTGGATGTTCATACTTTTCGGAACATAATCAAAGTTAGAAAAAAGATTCTTCATAGAAAAGCTAATATAGTTAAATTTGTATAGTTACACATCAGTTACGAATATAACTGATTAGTTATAAACATCAATTCTCAGTGGATTAATGAGTAGAAATCAATTATTTTGACTTCAATCTGAGAACGCCGAAATGTAACGTTATTTTTTCTTTCAATTTGTTCATCGGCAATGAAACTGGTAATGATAATAACGTCTATTATTTCCCAGAAGCAACAACTGTTTATAAATGAAATCATGTAAATAATGAATAATATTGATTATTTTTTGACATTTCTAGAAACCAATGGAAACTTTCAATTCAAATCATTTCAGTGGAAATATTCTACCTAGAAAATTTCCGCGTGAATTATTTGAGGTATTTGGTTTTCATTGTCTGACAACCTATATTTTTAATTTGACGTCTGTCATCAATTCGCAAGAAAACTGAAAAATGAATCAAAACCGGTTCAGTACATTATATTATTTTGCGAGAAAATGTGCTTATGATCGTAACATAAAAAAAATCAGAATACCACACCAGAGTTCGATAAAGTAAAAAATAATTCTCCAGATTTCTTCATCAATCTTTTTGCCATTTGGCAATAGCAATTCGAGCCCGTCGGGCTCTCGTGTCTATTGCCTGGTAACAAGTTTTCGAAAATCTGTCGAATTATTTTCACTTTATTCTCACTCTCTTGTGATATTACAACTGATTATTTTGTGACATTTCTGGAAACCAATGGAAGGAAACTTTCAATTCAAATCATTCATGTACGTTTTGGCCAATCAAAACATTATCATAGTGGGAATATTTTACCTAGAAAATTGCCGCGGGAATAATTTGAAGTATTTTATTTTCAATTTGACGTCTATCATTAATTCGCATGAAAGTGATAAATTAATCAAAACCGGTTTAGTACATTGTATCATTGGGCGAGGAAATGTGTTCATGATCGTAATATAAAAAAAATAATCTATAGAATACCACACGAGAGTTCCATAAAGTAGATTTATTTCTCAAGCATGTTGCCATTTGGCAATAGCCACTCGAGCCCGTTGGGATCTCGTGTCTATTGCCGGACAACAAGTTTTCGAAAATCTCACTCTCGTGTGATATTACAACTGAAAAAAATGCTGAGATCAGTTATATGCTATGAGTTTTTAGAATAGTGTTTTATTTTTTTGGATTTTTCTTGAATACCATTATGCTTTTTTTGTATTTTTGGTGAATTGTATTGATTCATTCCAAAATGATATGTTAATCTTTTGCCTCAATTCGTTTTGAAGAAAGATCCCATGCATGCCTATTCGATGGCGCCAATAGAAAATGGATTTGATTCATTTTGAAGAATTTTGAGTGGTGTGAGAAAGGAGGACTTTGCTGTTCATCATATTGAAATAAGTTACTGTAATTTTGAGTAGATTAATGCGAAATATATCCAATACATTTTCTCTTATTGAGAAGTGTTTGTACCTGTAAAGTACTTCAACTATTAAGGATGATTTTTTTCCTTAATATTACAATATGTTTGGAGCAAGACAACTTTTCGTCAATGTATAATCGCGAAAATTTATTTCAGTGGAATATTTTAAGTATTTTCCAAAGATGATGGAGTGCTTTCCTATTCTCCATGGTAGAGCAAACTGACAGATGATAATTCTTCAATATGATGATTCTTTTTTTTAATGCTTCATTTAACGTCGGCCTATTTCTGCCACCAGGGCTAAACACCGACTCCGGTGAGCACACTCCCCCAACCGGAAATTTTGCCGTATCCTCTGTTGTTTCAGAGGTAGGGTTTTTTAACTAGCTCAACTTATATGAACTCGGGACCTCCATCGTAACGTCCCCTCCGAAGGTCGGCATATCTATCGTCTTGTCTCGTGCTCATTGATAAGACACGCCTGCAGCTGCGAATATGCTACTACACTACAGTTGTAAGGGGCGTTTTGACGCCCACTTTCCTTGTCAGGTCACCCATCCAAGTACCAAACGCGCCCAACGTTGCTTGGCTCAGATATCGATAAGACTCTCGTCAACGTGACCAGCCACCAATCCAATATGATTTATTTTCGGTTTTGTACAGTAAATTCATGGCTTAAACTACAAAAAACTGATAATTACAATATATACAATAATATATACAGGTTAGCGGCTGTTCGCGCAGTTCCCCAACCCGGAGAGAACCATAGCATTCCCCACAGTGCCTTTTCAAGCACTCCAGGCGATATCCCGGCCCCAAGAAGTGCTGTTACCTTCGCAAGGACGAGTAGTGAGCCTCTCCCAGCAGATCTGAACGTTGTTCTCTGAGTTTCTGATAAGTCATGTTCGTTTTGTGTGGTTTTGTTCAGCCTCCTACTATGACGTTTATGCTGAAATTTTAATGTAAATACTTTATGTGTGTTTTGTTTTCAGTGTTTTATTTGCGTAATTTCCCAGGAAAATAAGACAAAAAACCCGGGGAGGGGTGTGTGTGTGTGTGGTTTGGTATTTGAGTAATTTGAGGTGTTGTTGTTTGTGGTTTGATTTGTGGTTTAATTTGCGGGTGGTTTGGGTTTGAGTTTAATTTTTGTGTATAGGTTTGAGGTGTGTTAATTTGTGAGTTGTGATTTGCGTAGGTTTTTGTGGTGGTATTTTTGAGGGTGTTTTTGGGGCGTTTTTGAGTGTGTGACCAGCCACCGGTGCCCATTACATGATAGTTCTTCTATATATTGTTTTGGCGAAGCCATACTTACGTCAAATTCAAATCAACTGACACATTGGGGTGTTCACAATTTTTATGTGAAAGAACTGCCCAACTGGATATGACATCTACAAGGAGAGCTGAAAAACCACCGTGTAAAGTACCCATTGGATTTAAATGTTCCTCGTCGACTTTCATTTCTGCGATACAACTTCCATTCTCAAGGTGTTTCACATTTACCTGTAAAACAAATTAGTTTCAATTAATTGTGGTACGCCTACAAAATATACGAAACTACCCTAGCACAAACTGAGAGACTGCCATGAGAAATATAATTTGTTATTTTTTCATTGACATTTCGATATCTTCGAGAATATACATTCAAATAATAAGCTTAAGAAAAAAATTCCAACTGTTTTCCCATGGGGTTTGTGAATACGCATCATTACATAATAAGCTGAAGGCAGAAATTGCGGAAAAACGCAGAAAAAAATGTTTCGCAAAGACAATGCGCCGTCTCACACCTCAGCGGTTGCCATGGTGAAAATCCACGAATTACGGTTTGAACTGCTTAAAAAATTAAGCTCGATTGTCTCGCGACGCGAAACATGTTTAAACGCTGAATTACAGGGATCTTTTTCAAGAGAACTGTACACTCAGAAACTGGCATGCGTGGTACAGCAAATAAGCCATGACTGGACTGTTGGCAACGTCGCAATCCAACGATTGCTCGCATTTAGTTGTTATCTCTTATGAACCAGCAATCAGCTATGAATCGATTTCTCCCAGAAAATCGTAGGTTTGCTATAAAGTAAGAGTTGAAAAAAGAAATTGTCTGAACTGTGTAAGGCTCGAAATACGAATAATAACAGTCTAATAAAAATGATGTGTGTTAAGAAAATCGCATTGTTGATCTCAAAGAACTTGGGAAAATTTTGAAGTGTTGGAACTGCCACCAAGTTTTGAGTTTGGAGAATGTGCTGAAAGAAAAATATTTAGGACTTGCATCAATTTTAAGTAACCGTTGTGATAAGTGCGAAATCCACGAATCGATGTACCTATGATGTACAAATTTTGCAAAAATTAGTTCGTTTCATTGGTAAAGAGTCAGAATTATCAACATGAATAATAATAATATTTATTTTCATTAAAGTTACAGGCATGGACATGAATGATGAAAAAAAAATGAAAATAAATCGGGGATATCCCACGAAGAAAACTTGTTGTGGGCATTCCTAACCTTTATATCAATATCTTGCCAATAAATCGAATCAAATGAATGAATACATGCTGAATGAATGAAGTGAGTATAAAATATACAAATATATGAATTAAAAACATGTAAAATAAGTTAATCCAAACATGTAAAATGAGTAAATGTAAAGATGTTAAATGTTAAAGATGTGAAAATATAAAAATATGAATTAGAAAATGTACAAATGCAAAAATGTAAAGATGTAAAAATATAAAAATGTAAAATTGTTAAAATGTAAAAATTTAAAAATGTAAAAATGTAAGAATGAAGAATTTTAAAATTGTGTAAATGTAAAAATGTATATATACAAAATGCCACTACTATAAATAAATATAAAGTAATCCAATAATAATTGAAAATCGATAAATATACAATAAAATACAATAACAAAGTAAAATACAGAAAACACAATAAACTATGTGAAAGAGAAATCATGAAAAATAATTAACAAAAATTTTGATTGGTACCAACATAATTGACTTCGGCTATGATGAATGATGAATCATACGGAAATATTGATAATTTTCACCATATTTTCTATAGACAAATCTTGCAACCAAACTTTTTTTTTTTTTTGTAAAGAGAAGTATTACTTATATCTCTGATGGTCTGTGGAACCTGACAAAACAGTTTTGGGGCTGTGTAGTAGAATTACTTCTGACCAATCGTTTTTCTAGTCTTTTCTATAAAAAACTCCTTCTTTTGTTTGTGTCTTGTATTATGTTCATGTTTTATGTATTTTAATTCTTTTCTATTTTTATATTGTAAGCAGAGAATCTTATAAAAATAAAGTTTTTTCAGTTCGAGAATAGGTATCTCTTTGAATAGTTTTTCTGTAGGATATGCACGTTCTTTATTGTAGATAATCTTCAAAAAGTATTTCTGCATTACTTGCAATTGTTCTATATGACAGTTGTACACTCCTCCCCAGGCAGATATTCCATATTGAATATGAGATTCTACAAGTGAATGGTATAAAATTTTAAGTTCATGTATTTGAGAAATTTTTTAAGATGCTTGAATGTGTACAGTATTGATCTCAGCTTTTTCGAAAGTTTATTCATGTGGATGTCCCATTTAAGGTGGTTATCGATTTCGATTCCAAGGTATGTAGCATACTTCACACATTGGATTGAATAAGTTGAATTTTCATCTTTTAATGAAATCATATAAAGAATGTATTTCAGAGCGACTTGAGAAAGAAAGAATATCTTGTAATTTACCAATTTAAATGCCTTAAAAAATGTTATATCACGGTTTTTATTGAAAAAAATTGCGCAACAAAATGTAACATACGATTTTCTGAAACAAATGTATCACGATGAAGGAGAAGAAGCTGTGATCAATCTCCTAACTGAAAAATTGGAGCATGAAAAAACTAGAGTTACTAAAAATAGGAAAGCATTAACTCAAATCATTAAGGATTTGAAACTAAATGTTTAGTCAATCGTGATTATTTAGTATAATAGTTAAAAATAAATAATATTACATTCATTGTTGTTCATATTTTTTGTAGATTTATATATTATATTTTATTAGCCTGTTAGAAATCTGAATCATTTTTGTTTATGTTCACAATTATTATTCATAAATATGTGCATTCCAAAACACAGTTCAATTGAAAACAGCAAGACCCTCGCGCTCTCGCCTATTTGAATCACGAGCACTCGCTTTAGGCATTGCCACGATTCTCAGCCTTCCCCCTCTTGCACTTCTCATACGCAATAATTCAGAAACTTCTTATGGCAATAACTAAATAACTATATGGCTACGCGACTTTAATTTTATCTATAAAATTTGTTACTTACCTTTTAATAATATACTAGTTTTTCAGAAAGATCTGAATGGAGCGTTTTTAGTTATGCCTTAAAATGTGGTGTCCGCGGTAGCTCACTATAGGGATTACGTGTTAAACGTTGCAAATTTGATACCTTATATCTCGCTGTGTGGACAACATCAACTACCTTAACCACCCTCCTAACTCACCAGATCTAGCACCAAGCAACTTTTTTCTGTTCCCTAAGCTAGAAGTTGCGCTTGGAGGACAGATATTTTTATCAAATGAGTAAACAATTATTCTGCAGAGGAAGACTCCGAGTACTACTTGAACAGGTTAAAGAGAAGGGAGCATCGCTGGGAGAAATGTGTAGTCTTAGAAGGAGACTATGTAGATAAAAGATAAAAATAAATTTGAAAAAAATGTCTTGCATCTTTGATGGGTCGGAATTTTTTCAGTCCACTCTCGTAAAGCAATCATTTTCCGAATGATCTGAGTTTTGTGATATTGTTCACCTACAAATTCTTTAATTACAGGGTATCTCGGTTCCAAAAGATCAGTATATGCAGCATGGTGATTCATTACTGTAGCTATTCATAAGTTTTTGCTTGAGTGGTCAATATATATACCACCTCTATATAGTAATACTTCAAGACCATGATTAAATCTAGTGGCATTAATGAGATTACGAACTATACATGGTGTAATTTACCCTCTTGCACACCCGTGAATGACGAGTGTATAATGCCATTTTATAACGAATTACAGTGGATAAAAATTCAAAAAAAAGTAAAAAAAAAATAAAAAAAAATATTTTTTTGTAAAATCATCCAAATGTGAAACGCGAATTAATGAAGGTTTGGTGGGATATTTTCTTTCATATTTTTTTTTCTGGCTTATTAACGATTTTTCGTAAAAATGTAAAATGGAAAATCTATTTATTTTTTGATGGACTATCAACTGTATATCCAGAACTATAAAACACTGCATTTTTCTCAAACTCACTGATGGGTGAAAGTTCACACAGGAATCACATACATATAATGTAAAAGTGGATCAACTGGCAAAAAAGCATATATTTCGGAAAAGAAACATAATACCCTTAACCTTAGAAGAAAGCATGACCATTTAAAAAAAGAATTGAATAGAAAATGGTAACACCTATATACTCATCATTGCAAGACAAAACCCACAAGGTACACTCTACTCGATCCAGAAATTTAAAAAAAAAATCATTGGTATGTAAACTAACTGAAGTAAAGTATCCCCGTAAATAGATAACAACTATAAGCCAAACTTGCGTGTTACCCAGCACACCTACACAAATAGTAACCTGTGTAACCTGTAACACATATTCTTCAGTAAACATTAACAACAATCAAGCTCATGCAAAACCTTTTATAGTTGAAGGTTGATTGCCCTCACAATATCATAAACTTACTGTCATCAAATAATAGTACTTCTGAAGTTTTGCCACTATTTCAAAGATTGAAAATAGTTTTTATGTCTGGACTTGGCACCTCAGGCGATAAAACGGGTTACATCTCGAAGAGCATCAGTAATAGAAAAATAAAATTTCACAAGAGAGTATCATTCCAAGGGCGTAATAAGATTTTAATTCTAATCGTTAAAATTACTTTCGAAATATTAGAATAATTTTCAAATTTGAAACTGTTCATTTTCTTCGTCTTGCAGTATTTTGTTTTCTACCATGTTTCCATTTGAACCTAAGGATAGTTGTGAGATAATACATAAAGTTTACATTATCTTAACCTAAATTACGGTTTGCAAAATTAACGTAATTATACCCTGAAATAGGTTGGCGCTGAATTTAGTGATTAAAATTTTATATCGCATTTTCGTCAGATTCACCAGAAAAATCTAAGGTAATTTGAAAGTCGAAATTTGACCCTTTCAATCTAATCATCAACTAAAGTCAGTTATATGGAATAATACAATTGAGGAAAAAAAAATTTAAATTCTATCGGCACTACTATGGAATATTTTCAATTAACTCACGTAAGGGAATGATAAATGTTAGCATATTTATCAAAATTGTATTTTGCATCGAACCAAAAAAGCCTATAAAAGATATGATCTTCCTGAAATTCACGCCGCTTATAGTCTGAAATAATAACGAACTTAATGAAAAAATATGTGAGTGAAATTCTCAGCCAGCCAGCCAGCTACTATTACGAATAATTCTCAACTCTCTGATTTTTACAGGTAATATAATGTATTTTTCATATTATTCATGAAGTAGTAAATTCATAATTATTTTCGAGGCCTAGTTTTGGGACCCAGACAGCTGCACCAGTGAAGTTAGCAGCACTTTGCAGCAGCTATTTTTTCCGCAGCAGCCAAACAACCAGTGGCGGCGGTTATATTGTATTAAACCATTGGTGATGAGATTCTCAGAACTATCGCGTAGCGCACGGTATATGATGAAAAAAGTTCGAAACATTAGTGACCTTGCAGTTATACTCTAAAATACTGAAAATTGAAAAAAAAAATTGTAAAAGAAAAAAATACCAACCTTCATATTTTAGGCATTGAAAGAGTACACTATACAAACATCTTAGGGGTGATTAAACTCTTTTAAAACAAAAAACAACGATTTTTCTGTGAAGGAAAGAATAGCCGTGTTCATATTTTACAGAGAGTGTTTCATGCATCAGAAGAGTACACTATGTAAACGACTTCGATTTGGGAGGCGTCCAAGGGGTGGTACCACCCTCCTGTAAACTTAAAAAACGATTTTTGTATTAAGTAGCTGCGTTAATATTTTGCAGAGAGTATTTATGTATCAGAAAGAAGAATACTGTATAAACGATTTCTATTTCAGAGGTTTTCAAGGGGATAATAATCCACCCTCCTGGAGAAATTAAAAAAAATCGATTTTTAGGTAATGGAAGAAAAGACACGTTTATATATTGCAGAGTGTTTTATACATTTGAAGAGTACACTGTATAAAGGACTTCGGTTTGGGAGGCGACCAAGGGTGGTCCAACCTCCAACCCACCTAGCCTAAAAAATCGATTGCTCTGTGGAGGAAGAAACTAGCCGCTGTCATATCAGAAGAGTACACAGTATGAACGACTTCGATTTGGGAGGTGTCCAAGGGGAGTTCCACCCTCCTGGAAACTCCCTCCACCCCCCTGGAAACTCCAGAAAAAAATTTTCTGTGAAGGAAAGGATTAGACTCGTTTATATTCCGGAGAGGGAGTTTTATAAATGAAAAGAAACTTAAAAAATCATTGTTTTATTAATTTTCATTTTTAATCGGGTGAAATCACCCCTTGGACCACCCAAATCGAAATTCAATGCAATTCGATTGTTCACCATATTAGATGGGTCACAAAATATTCAACAAGCTACCTTTCCATATCAAATCAAGTGAATCACAGGAAAAATTCAAATTTCGTCTGAAGAAGTTTTTATTGCACAACCGTTTTATAGCTTGATTGAATTTTTGGATATTAAAAAATTTTATTTCGTGGAAGTCCAGGTTTATTAAAAAATCTAATTAGTGTGAAAGCAGCCACGAATTTGCGGTTATTATGTGGATGTGGGTCCGTCCGCCAGTGGTCGTCTACTGATGGTCAGAATTTGTGGCCAGCCCTGAAATAAATTATATCGTTTCTGTTAAGAATGCGATAATGTTTTTGAAATAAATGTATGCTACGAGGAATCCATGACAAGATGTATATGTCACCCGATTTTGTCAGGCTAAAATTAAGCCTCCACTACCCCTATCATGAATATCTTTGAAATTACTCAATTTCCATAAAAAAACGCGTGGATCGGGTTTTTTTTCTCCATAAATATATGCTACCACGAATGATCAACAAGATGTATATGTCACTCGATTTTGTCGGGCAAAAATTAACCCTCCACTACCCCTATCAAGAATTTCTTTGGAATAATTCTATTTCAAAAAAGGGGTTTTTTTAAATAAATATTACCAAGAATGCTTAACAAGATGTATATGTCACTCGGATTTTGTCGGGCAAAAATTAACCCTCCACTACCCCTATCATGAATTTCTTTGGAATAATGCTATTTTCATAAAAAAAATTCATAATGCATTGTCACCGGAATTATGAACACCTGCCAAATTTCACTTCAATCGGACAACTAGATGTGTGTCAATTCACTTGCAAGATTTGAACTAAACATACACTTGTTAATAACAGCTCGTAAAAATAATTTCTTTGGATGTATAGCGTAAGTTATTCCGCAAGTTACAAATTAAAGAGCTTGCCACGCAAAGTTTTCAGTTCGAATACAAAAGCGGGGTAAGTTTTTGAAACTGTAACTGTGCGAGTTCATGCGAATGTCGTTAAAAAGAAAAGTAATCAATGAAAAGATATGGCAGAGAGGACATTCTTATATATCGATCCAAGATACAATAGCATCCCAAAGGAAGCTTCAGTTTATAAGGAGAAATTTGAAGTTTTTATTGACAAATATCTTGGTTTCAAAAAATTCACTGCAGGAAAACCACACCATTTTATTTCTAAGAATATTGCTCATATAAAACAAAGAGACGGATATAATTGCGGAGTTTATGTCATTTATTTTCTAATGCAAATTCTGAAAAATGACTCTTTACTAAAACATAAAGTATGGACGAATCTAGGAAGAAATTGGCGGATATGATCTTGGAACTTGCGGATGACGACCAAATTAAATTTTGTCTTGTTTGTGGATACGGAGTCATGGAAACTTCAGACGAGAACGGATGTGGAATTTGTAATAGAATATTCCATACTTCATGTTGCACAATAACAATGTTCATTGTGCGCAAAATTTTGGAAACTGACCATCTAACGAAGAAATATCCTGATGTAATGAATCGTTTTTTTTTGTTTTTGGTTCCACACAAATTAATTTTTTTTTATTGTTATATTTTTAATAGAGCATTTTATTTTATTTATTTATTTACTAGTTAAAGAGATATACTTTATTTTTGTTACTTTAGAGTTATATTTTTGTTTCTTTAGAGTTATATTTTTGATAACTTCAGAGTTATATTTTTTTTCGTGGACTAACCCTACTGGGGAAAACACATTAAAACAAAGCGCCTGTTACTCTACCGCTAGGTGGTGTGGGAAAGAGTGAAACCTAAATATATTTTTAAGAAATGAATAGAAGGGGTTGTGGAGAGTGAATTCTTGCCCGACAAAATCGGGTGACATATACATCTTATAAAGCATTCCTGGTAACATACATTTATGGAAAAAAATCCCGATCCACGCGTTTTTTATGGAAATAGAATGATTCCAAAGAAATTCATGATAGGGGTAGTGGAGGGTTTAATTCTGCCCGACAAAATCGAGTGACATATACATCTTGTTAAGCATTCTTGGTGGCATATATTTATGAAAAAAAATCCCGATCCACGCGTTTTTTTATGAAAATAGAATTATTCCAAAGAAATTCATGATAGGGGTAGTGGAGGGTTAATTTTTGCCCGACAAAATCGAGTGACATATACATCTTGTAAGCATTCTTGGTAGCATATATTTATGAAAAAAAATCCCTATCCTCATGGATTAAAAATACCCATCCACCCGTTTTTTTTTATGTAAATAGAATAATATCAAAGAAACTCGTGATAGGGGTAGTAGAGGGTTAATTTTTGCCCGAAAAAATCGAGTGACATATACATCTTGTTAAGCATTCTTGGTAGCATATATTTATGAAAAAAAAATCCCGATCCACGCCTTTTTTTTATGGAAATAGAATTATTTCAAAGAAGGTAGTGGAGGGTTAATTTTTGCCCGACAAAATCGAGTGAAATATACATCTTGTTAAACATTCGTGGTAGCATATATTTATGAGAAAAAAACCGATCCACGGAAATTGAATTGAATATTCATGATAGGGGTCGTGGAGGCTTAATTTTAGCCTGACAAAATCGGGTGACATATAGATCTTGTCATGGATTCCTCGTTGCATACATTTATCACAAAAACATTCTCGCATTCTTAACAGAAACGATATAATTCATTTCATGGCTGGCCACGAATTCTGACCATCAGTAGACGACCACTGGCGGACGGACCCACACCCACATAAGCACCGCAAATTCGTGGCTGGAACTCGTGGCTGCTTTCACACTGATCCCCTATTGTATATACTCTTACCCAGAACTTCTTGTTCTATTGACTGTTCCTATAGGTACGTTGTGAAGATATCAATATGGAAAATAAATGCATTGAATTGAAATATGAATGCGGCTATTATTTTCCTTCGCAGAAAAAATCATTATTTTAAGTTTTCAGGAGGGTGGAACCCCTTGGTTGCCTCCCAAATCCAAGTCACAGTTCGCTCTTTTGATACCAAAAACACTCTCTGCAGGATAAGAACGCGGGCATTTTTTTCCTTCAAAGAAAAATCACCTTTTTTTGTGTTCTGGAGGGTGGAATCCCCCCGTGGACACCTCCCAAATCAAAGACGTTTGTACATGAAACACTCTGCAGAATATAAACGCGAGTTTTTTTCCCTCACAGTTTTTAGTTAAGGAACCAGGAGATTGAAACCACCTTTTGGATGAATCGTACAGTGTACTCTTCTAATGCACAAAACAATTCCTGCAAAATATGAACCCATCTATTTCCCTCCGTGGCAGAAAAAACTATTTTTTACATTTCCAGGAGGGTGGAACCACCCCTTGGACGCCTCTCAAATCCCAGTAGATTGCCTAAAAGGTTGCAACGGATTACTCGTTTCTTACGCAACTAATGTGTACAGGTTTCAAGCCGGATAAAAACTAATACCTATTACCAATAGGATGATTACTTTAATGAAAATCTATTCGAACAAAATTTATAGGCCCCAAAAAACTTGGACGATAAATGTGTTTTTTTCAATTGCTGCCATTTTGAAACTACGCGGCAGATTAGGCCCATCTCTGAACCTACCTGAAACCTACTGATTGAATATATTTGTGTCAAATTATTTTGTTGAAACATAAGTACTGCCTACAGCTTATTTACGATTCAAGTTCATTCCCAGATATATTTTGTTTATTAACTCATATTCCATATATATTTCTATATTTCTATGTAATGTACAGAATATCAATTGAAAATTAATTCATCCATCAAAATCCTCCATGTCAAATACTTCAGAAGAAAACAAATATCATATATATTTCGAATCTGTTACCCATGTGTCTCCCTGGATACACCCCTGTATCGTCAAATCTATACCTATCTATGAGATTCTATTATATTATGAAATCTCTCCTGACAAAGAATGAGTAAAGTAATAAAACATTTTAAGAAAGAAAGACGTACCTTCTGTAGGCATTTGTCGTGTCCCTTCATATTCTTTATGAGCTTTGCAACATGACGTGCTCCAAATTTAGCAACTCCTGTGACACACATATTTTCTAGGTATTTATCAAAAATGAAAACGACGGCACTGCATATGACGTTATATCACTTCTGTTCTACAGAGAAATGGTTTGCGCTAAATATGAATTGAAATTTTTCATCTAGACTAGACTAGATTATATCCAAGTCATGCTCAATGTCATGTCAATATACCTATATGAAACATCACATAACTACAGTATACTTATTTATCTAAGCAGTGCTTATAACACTATGACATAACCCTAGTTTACAGAAGGCCTCTATGTTATGCGCATGTTCATCTGTTGGTTTTAACGATTTCATCCGTCTCACTGTGCATAGGCATGGTTGAAGATCATTTCATTCAGGGTTGGCTCTAGAGCAATAGTATTAGGTTATTTGTATATACAGAGCGAAACAGCGGCTCTGTAGGTCGGCAGAAGCGAATTATATAAAAACTCTCGCACACATCAACTACATTTTCGAGGGGGACATCGTTCGCGATGAAATTCACCCGAAATACATTCCATCCCTCGGAACTGTGACCGCCACCCCTAAATTTTTAAATGGCAACATATAACAAGTGATACCTCATTTGAAAGGTATTTTCCTTCTTAATATCAAACAACAAAAATAAATTAATTCTATCGATTCATTTTCGAGATATAGGAACTTGAAGTTGGGAAATCATTCGTCGAGAATTTTAAATGGAACCCTGTAGATATTTTTACGCCATTCGATAAAGCAAAAACTTTCCTTTTCATATCCCAGGTAGACATTTGTTTTTAAAATGGCGACGCAGAAGACATTTTTTTATGGCGGCACAAAGAAATTCTTTCTCTTGAATTTTCTCGAAAATTTTAAATAGAAATGGCACTTTCTCATTTGAACATGGAACTGTAAGTTAGTATCTACAAATAAATGTCTGACACTCTACGCCTCTTGTTTTTATTTTCGATTGAAAAATAATTGAAGATTGTCTTTTTCATTACACCTAAATATTAATAATTTAATTTCAAAAAAAAATCATATTTTACACAATTACACCAAGAAACTGGGGGGGGCAAAAAAACTCATTCAATCAAATGTTCTATCCGCTGACCGCCTTCTTGGTGGCACAATTGGATTATTCTGATATTTTCAGTAAGTAATTTTTTTAAATGTTTTTCCAAAATCATGTCAATAGCTTATATGCAGTGGTGCGAGTGATTTCGCGCGGTGTGCTGGTGCTTGAAGTTTCGCGCCTCTGCAGTCCGTCAGAAAAGTCGATTAGTGGTTTCGATACGTTCTTGATATCAACGCTTGGTTGACTGAAGGCCTTATTGGCTTTGATGTAGGCGGCCTCTTTGAACTTTCGTTTGAACCAATGCTCCTGTCTATGTAGAACACTTGCCGCGTCCCATAGAATTCGATGAGGTTCAGTCCAGGCGTGGTCAGCAATTCCCGATTTCGACGTTTCCCCGCGTTGAGTCCATTTCTTGTGCTTTGTCTCTCCAATGTAGGAATCTCCGCATGGAACTTCATGAAAGCAATACTTACTGATTTCATTTCTGTTGTCAGATTTTGTATTGGTAAGAAAACTCCGTAGAGTACTGCCGGATTGGAAGCAGCTCTTGATGTTGAACTTGTTTCCGATCCTTCTGATCTCCTCGGAGACACCTCTGATATACGGAAGGCAGATCACTGTGCTTTGTTGTTGCTCTTCAGATGTCTTTGGTCTCTGGGGTTGTTTCGATACTTCTAGGAGTTTCTTGGTGTATCCAGTCCGGTGAAGGTTCTCTCTGATGTGGTTTAAATCGGCATATGTGCATCGCCATTTCTCCACGTCGAAGCTGATGAAGCGATCTTCTGGTCCAAGTTCAACATATGTGTGGAGTAACGACGTCATCTTGTCATCATATGTTGTGGTGTCCATGATAACCATGGCGTTTTCTTCATAGGCTGGAAGAATCTTTATAGATGAATCCTTTCGTATGATTTTTCAGACCCTCTGTTCCCCAGCAGTGATGTTTTCCTGGAGATTTCTCTCCTTCTCGAGTGTCTCAATCACTTTCCATCTGAACACTTCCGCCTGGATATGATTCATTCTGCTACTGGTTGACTCTACAGAGCTTACAATGTCTAGGATCAGTATTGTTTTTGGTGCAACTGCAAAGTTCAATCCTTTTTCGAGCAAGGACTTCTGTAAGGGGTTTAGTTGAGATATTATTTATGTTTTTCTTATCACAAGTCAACAGCGGGGGTAAGAAAACTGTCATTAATATCTCAACCAAACCCCTTATAGAAGTAGAGGAGTCCCTGCTCGAAAAGGGAATGAACTTTGCAGTTGCACTGAAAACAATACCGAACCTAGACATTGTAAGCTTTGTAGAGTCAACCAGTAGCAGAATGAATCCTATCCAGGCGGAAGTGTTCAGATGGAAATTGAAAGAGACACTCGAGAAGGTGAAAACTCACTGGAGGAACGTCACTGCTGGGGAACAGAGGGCCCTAAAAATCCTACGGAATGTTTCATCTATAAAGATTTTTCCAACCGATGAAAAAAAAACGCCACCGTTATCATGGACACCACAACATAAGATGACAAGATAGAGTCGTTACTCCACACAGGGATCTATTAACTCTTGAAAAATTATTCAACGCCCACTACAGAAAGGAAGATCTACAACACTCTCAGGAAATTTAGAAGTTTCATTCCAGACAACGAACGATCACACCTGACGCCACAAACCAGACATACACCAATGTCCCTATAGAGAAATCCCTAAGCATCATCAAAAGAAAACTCGAAGAGGATTACCAGCTCCACGAGAGGACTGACCATCCCATCCAAGCAATATTGGAATTACTGAGGTGCTGCCTACAAAACTCATATTTCCAAGCAAAGGACCGATTCTTCTCTCAAGTCGATGGACTCCCGATGGGATATCCCCTTTCTTCAATTATCGCCAACATATACATGGAGTGGTTCGAAGAATTAGCTATACGGGAGGCAGAATACAAACCAAAGATGTAGTTGAGGTACGTGGATGACACTTTCATCATATGGAATCACGGAGATAAACATCTCCAGGATTTTTTTTCAAGAATTAACAGCATCAGGGATTCACGATAGAAATGGAAACCAACAGTGCCTTACCTTTCCTCGATGTGAAGGTTGAGAGAATAAGCAATGACATCCGCCCTATAGAAAGTAGACCGTATTTCAACTACAGCTCCAACCATCCGAGTTCGACAATAAAAGGGGATCATGAGAACATTGGTAGAAAGAGCGATGCACTTATGCAACGACGAGGAGTCACTAGATGCCGAATTAAACCACATCAGAGAGAACCCTCACCAAGAAACTCCTAGGAGAAGTATTGAAACACTCCAGAGACCGAAGACATCTGAAGAGCAACAACAAAGCACAGGGATCTGCCTTACGTACATCAGAGGTATCTCCGAGAAGATCAGAAGGATCGGAAACAAGTTCAACATCAAGATCTGCTTCCAATCCGGAAGTACTTTACGGAGTTTCCTTACCAAGACCAAACCTGACAACAAAAATGAAATCAGTGAATATTTTATTCATGAAGTTTCATGTGAATGCGGATATTTCTACATTGGAAAGACAAAGAGGCCGTAACCGGTAAGATTGGATGAGCACAAGAAATGGACGGAGAAACGTCAAAATCGGGAATTGCTGACCACGCCTGGACTGAGCACCTTCGAATTCTATGGGACGACGCAAGTGTTCTGCATAGAGAGAAGCATTGGTTCAAACGAAGTTTCAAAGAGGCCGCCTACATCGAAGCCAATAACGCCTTTGGTCAACCAAGCGTTGAGATCAAGAACGTATGGAAACCACTAATTGGTCTTTCTGACGGACTGCAGAGGCGCGAAACTTCACGCACCAGCACACCTCGCGAAATCACACGTACTACTACACATGGCGAAATTACATGCACCATTGCACCTACGCTTGTCAGTATTCACCTGAAATACAAAATGCAGATACAAGCATTCGAAACGTCGTGAAAACCTTTCAAATCCGTTAAGACGATGGACGTCCGAAACGAGAGTAGTCACGTTATACTTCAATGTTGATTTTAAAAAGTACCATTTCCTATTGAAATTTTTCGAGAAAATTCAAGAGGAAATAATGTCATTTGAAAGAATTACTAAAAGGAATCATGATTAGCGATGAATCAAAATTTTGGCATGTTTCATCAAAAACTAATCAAAGTACTTCGTTTATTTGCTATTTTTTTAGGTTGCTTGACGAAAATTCGATCGATGACGTCACAGTGACGCCATATTGACGTTAGAAAAAATGTTTCCTGCGCCTCCATTTTGAAAACAAATGTGTACTTGTGATATGTCCTTGAAATGAGAATTTTTCGTTCTATCGGTTGGAGTAAAAATATCTACATTGCTCCATTTA
>JAFIRS010008158.1:0-19195 GCA_018342105.1 Gonioctena quinquepunctata
TATAGCAATGAAATTGCACTCTATGGAGAGTTAGAAAAATTATACAATTGAAATTAAATGGAATCGATAGGCGCATGTGACATGAAAATGAGAGTTCACATTGCTATTAGCAATGAAATTACACTTTACGACAATAATATCTATTCCGTTTACATTATCGCAAGTCGCATAAAAATTAAGTGACATTTAAATGGAAGTTTACGGTCAAGTCGAATAAAAAGTAGAACGGCGTGCCATACTTTTCACAGAACGGTTCGATTCCGATGATTCTTTTTTCATTGGATAGGGTGTACTTCGAACTTGGTCCCATTTCAATTTAAACAACAAAATCCATCCCTAAGGGTAGCAAAATGGAAGGATATTGATCGTTCACCCTCTGAATTTTGGTCCGTTAACCGATTCTATCAGGCATAACTTTGTAGTGGGTTTTCCGATTTGGATTATTCTTTTTTTATTAGTAAGGGTATACCTCATAGTCGATCATATTCCAATTTGGAATGAAATGATCCACCCCTATGGGTAGAAAAATAGGGGATGATTGATTTTTCACTTGTGAACTTTGGCACAATATGTAGTTGACATTGACAGACCCTCCTACATCCGTCAAAATGATTATATTCTATGAAAGGATGGAATTATATACAAAGTGATAAAATCAACCAACCAGAACTTTCAAAATTAATTTATATTATATAACAATAAATAGTTAAAATAGAAAATCATATTATTTAATAGTTAATAGTTGAAGTAAGCTAGGTAAGTAAGTGTTTTGGAAGTAATCAAAAATTAAGTAGGTAGTAATTAGTAGATTTCAGCAACAAGAAATTGAAAAATAAAAACTTAAATAAACCTTAGTTTAAATGATAATTGAGCTCCTAAACTAATGTGAGTAACTGATTTTGAGTCGGCGCCAAACAAACTAGCAATTGAATTAGGTAAAGCGTAAAATGATGGCAGCGAGATGCACGGCTGCGTTTTGATTACTTCTTTCAAAGTAATATAATGATCTTCGATAATTGTTTGTTTGGCGCCGACTCAAAATCAGTTACTCACATTAGTTTAGGAGCTCAATTATCATTTAGACTGAGGTTTATTTTATTTTTTGCTTTTCAGTTGATTTTTTCGTCGGATTAATTTTTTGTTAAAAAGTTTTTATTTTCATTATTAATCACATATCAAAAAAAAAATAACTATCTCATAAACAATGTATTTGTTTATAACAATTTTTTAAACAATTGTAGTAAAAAATAAAATTCATATGGCTTTTTTACAATAAAAAATATCAATCAGCATCTTCGAATGTTAATAAAAAAATGGAAAATATATATATTTTTTAATTTTTCCACCGAGAATCTTTTCTAAAGCCTTTAGAACAGCTAAAAAATAAAAAAATCTGGCTTTTGTTTTAAAAATTATCGAGTTTTTTTTGTTTACTTCCAACTTGGAAACATTTGTTATTAGCAAAAGCATAATTATTGTTCATTCTACTATCCAGCAAGTGCCTGATTCTGTTCATTCCTTTATATTCATATTTAATTGGTTATTTTTTTGTTGTTGCGTCGAATCACTCGTTTTCAACCATATTTTCACCGCTCAATTAAAATTATAAATATTGGTGCTACACTTCTGGGAGGTTTCCGATATCTGTAATTAGTTTTCGAGATATTTGCAAAAAATCGAGCCCTCTTTTTTTATAACTAAAAAATTGTTTATAACTTTTAAATTATTTGTTTGCGAGACATGAGACGAAGCTTAAATCATATATAGATAACATTCCGCATCCAATGACACCTTGTTCATAACTTTACGTGGAGGCCTTCAACGGACGAAATGGCTCTTGTGAATCAGCCTATTTGTACTTCAAGACGATTTTGTAGGCTAGTTAGTATTTGAATTATTAAAAAAATGTTGGTTTGAGTCATTAACATTAATTGTTCATGAAATACACGGATTTATTTAATTAATGTCAAGTTCATAATGTATTCTAGCGGTGTTTAATCACATTTTTGTTAATAAATACTCAAGATATACAGTTTTTTTTGTAAAATCATTCATTATCTGTTTTTTCATCTATTTCTATAAAAAAATATATACCGTAATTTAAAAAAAAATCTATAAAAAATATGTTTTTTTGGCACAGTTGCATATGGTTGTTTTTGTAATTATTAGTTGTTTCAGAAAAAAAAATGTGATCTGGAATTTGTTTATAACAAATTGTTAACTTTACACTCGAGTGTTTTTGAGCTATTTAGTACTTTGTGACATTTTGATTGTGGATGCCATTTCCATGGAGGTTCGCCTTGTCCTGGTGGAATACCATGGGGGTAATTACCGAGGTGGATTCCCCACGTCCTGGGGGACATTTCCAGAGGGATTCACTAGGTCATAGAGGGCCTTCTCCGGGGGATTTTATCCCTGTCCTGGTGGGGTCCGTCGTGGATGGTGTGGTCTGGGAGGATGTGCCTGGTTTGGTGGCCCCGGAGATTATGGCCCCAGGATTTTATTGAAGCACCCGGAGTTTATTGCCGCTTCCAGCTTTGATTGCCGCTCCGGAGTTTTTTTTTCGCCCGGAGTTTTTTCTCTCTTGGAGTTTTTTTATCAGTTTCTGGAGTTTTTTATCAGTTTCCGGAGTTTTTTATCAGTTTCCGGAGTTTTCAGGCATTTTTGTTAATATATATTGATCTTTTGCATGTGTAAGTTTATTGCGTTGAACGTGTTTATGAGTATCGATTAGATATAGTTGCGTAACTGGCGCTAGATGTCGCGACGTGTTCGCCGCAGCGGACTATTCGTTTCTCCGTACAGAAAAGTGATGGATACTGCGAATAATTATATTTATTGCATTGCTTATCGACCTTCTCGCTACGACAATTGGAGGAAATTCTACGTCTAAAACTATTTACCCATAGGCAAATGAAATATCAAGAGACTGTTTGAAACATTAGCGATCTTGACCACCAAGTTTTTGCTACGGCCAGTCGCGCATGGAGGCGCTGCGGGCAATCCACAGACGACGATGACATGATAATTTTCCAATTTCGACATTTGTCAGAAATAGGCAAACCACGTAATAATTTCAGAATAATTCTACTGTTGTCATCGAAAAATTAATTATAGAAATTATACCATGGACTTGAATTATGAACCCAACGTCGGAAATGGAATGTTTTGTTATTCGAGTTGACGCTGAAATTCTTCGAAATATTCTTTCACAAGGTAAAATATAAGCTGCTTTTCACAAACTGATACTTATTTCCATCCATCAGTTGCAGAAATTTTTTCACAAACGTACTTATTTCCATCCATCAGTTTCCATTTCCTATCACCATTTGAGGAAGTACGAAGTACATGGTCTCCTTTGTGCTAATAAATCAACAAAATTATTGAAGGTTTGTTGTAAATGTAATTTGTTTTTATTTTGGTTGATTTGATGATAAGCGACTGAAGAATATTTTTAATTTTGTTGTTTTTCTGAGTTTTAAAATTGTTTTGTCTGTAGTTGTACCTTGTCCTAGATACAATAAAATGTGTTTTTATAGTGTTCAACTTATTATTCTTGTTTTATAAGAACTTTAATTTTGTTCTTGATATCATGAAACTAATATTTATTTTGAAACTTTATTTTAACCACGAACGAACTCACAGATTCTACGAATCGATTACTGTATATATTTTATTAGTGATCGATTTGCCATTCCTGTATTTCATACGATACAACCATTCATATGGAATACAAGAATGGCAAATCGATCACTTATAAAATATATACCATATCAATCATATAAAAGTAACGCATTTGAAAAACCCGCCTTATCTCAATCGGTTTTACCAACTGTACTTAGTTCGGCCAGTTGCGAGATATGTCGCCACTGTCTAAACGTGGTTCCAACTTTTACTGCAGTTTTGACAACTCTCTTTATTTTTAGTTTCTCTATGTATTTACCCAACAGTTTAGAGTTTCACCGCTGGAAAAACTAAGTGGAATGAGACAATAAATGAATTGCTATTCGATTCGAAATTTTCTAATAAAAGTATCAGACTGATACGCTCCGCATGCGGACGGAGCCAGTATATTAAACTGACTATGGAATTTGATGGAAGGCGAAGGGGGCTTGATCCACCTCCGCCGCAGGTTGGCCCGGTGTTGCAGTACCGCCGGGATTGGCCCATTTTAAAAGATAAAGCATAACTAATTTATTAATAGCTTTCCGCTGTCCGGAAATCGATGATCCCATCGTCCGGAAAACTAGACGTCCGCTGTTGTCTCCGATGTACGTACATCTTAAAATAAGTCCATCCAGTCCGCGGTAATTACCGCAAAGTTTTATTTCAATAGGAAATTTATCGAGCCCGCCGTTTGCAATTTTGTGTGGTTGTTTATCCGAAAGCGTCCGCATTCAAATGATTCTATTAGTTCGGACCGGAAAAGGACAGTTCTTATGTCATCCACACTGACTGCTCCGGTGGATGACAATAAAAAAGGATTACGACCATCGTAGTGTCCGCATTATTATTCATTATCACCCTCGGATATCATTTATCTCCCGCTCCACCCCAGAGGAAACTCTAGTAGGTGGGTGTCACGTTTTGTTTGCACAACTTGTAACTTCAATCGCAGTATTTTAACTAGATTTTTTCGATTCCATTAACAGAAGATCCGTAATACACAATGTTGTTTATTTTTTCATTATGAGAAACTATTGCTTTTACGGACGGACACAAACACAGGAGTTAAAAAAGATTTGCAATGAATCGTTCTTTTCAACAAATATTTTTAAATTGAGAAATTTCACCATTTTAAAAGATCACACACAACAATTTTAAAAAATATTCATTATAGCCTATTTATTGGTAGAACATGCCCACAAAATGTCATTCCTTCAACTCTTCAACAATTTCAAGAAAAAATTTATTTTTTTGTTCTCATTTTTGGAAGCGTGTAACTTTTCAAGGTGTTATAGCGTACAGGGTGTGTCTTATTGAAAAACCACACACCTGTCCACCCAATGTTATAGGCTGCTCGTTAGTTCTTTTAATAGCTAAGCCTTAACCATACTGAGTGTTATCAGTCTATTGACCAATAACGGAACAATATCCGAGTGCGGCTTGAGATTTTGTTTCACACAGTATGTAATGAAGCGGGGGAATTAATTTGACAGTACAATGACCAATCTCAGATTGTTTCGAAATAATAATATAATTAGGACTTGTAATAATATATATGTATTTTCTAAAATAAATAAACACAAAATTATTACCTGTTAAAATGAGAAACAATATGTGCTGACAATTAAAATAATGTTCTTCAGTTATTTTAAAAATTGATAATATTTTTACTTTTGTTAAATCAATAATTTCTTCTACTATGAAATCAATACTGAAATATATTTTTATTACACTATACATATATACCTTGCCAAATAAACAGTTTTATTCGCTTACCCTCACTGAAGAAATACACAATGTTTTAATTAAGACTTAATTATTCTGGGTTATTACCGAGTTTTATTACGCGTTCACTTGTTGTAATATGATTATTTAGCTTCTTGATAAATATTAATTCCATTCATTTGGTTATTACTGAGATGCTTTCTGATGGTAACACTTTCACTATGATTACTATCGTTTCGGACGTCCATCGTCTTAATGTATTTAAAAGGTTTTCACGACGTTTCGAACGCTTGTATCTGCAATCGTCTTCAGGTGAATACTGACAAGTTTAGGTGCTATTTACCAATTTATATGACTGTCGGCGCAATGATGCGTGTAATTCCGCCAAGTGCAGCGGTGTGGTGGTGCGTGAAGTTTCGCGCCTCTGCAGCCCGCCAGAAAGAGCAATCAGGGGTTTCCATACGTTCATGATCTCAACGCTTGGTTGACTAAAGGCGTTATTGGCTTCGATGTAGGCGGCCTCTTTGAACTTTCGTTTGAACCAATGCTCCTCTCTATGTAGAACACTTGCGTCGTCCCATAGAACTCGATGGTGCTCAGTCCAGTCGTGGTCAGCGATTCCCGATTTTGATGTTTCTCCACGTTGAGTCCATTTCTTGTGCTCATCCAATCTTACCGATAACGGTCTCTTTGTCTCTCCAATGTAGGAATCTCCGCATTCACTGGAACTTCATAAATGCAATTCTTACTGATTTCATTTTTGTTGTCAGGTTTGGTCTTGGTCAGGAAACTCCGTAAGGTACTGCCGGATTGGAAGCAGCTCTTGATGTTGAACTTGTTTCCGATCCTTCTGATCTTCTCGGAGACACCTCTGATGTACGGAAGGCAGATCACTGTGCTTTGTTGTTGCTCTTCAGATGTCTTCGTTCTCCGGAGTTGTTTCAATACTTCTTCTAGGAGTTTCTTGGGATATCCATTCCGGTGGAGGTCCTCTCTGATGTGGTTTAATTCGGCATCTAGTGACTCCACGTCGTTGCATAGGTGCGTCGCTCTCTCCACCAATGTTCTCACGATCCCTCTCTTCGTCGAACTCGGATGGTTGGAGCTGTAACTGAGGTACTGCCCCGTATGTGTCTCCTTTCTGTAGACGGAGGTGCGAATTTCATTGCCTATTCTCTCAACGTTCACATCGAGGAAGGGTAAAGGCATTGTTGGTTTCCATCTCCATCGTGAACTTGATCGAATCCCTGATTCTGTTTATTCTTGAGAAGAAATCCTGGAGATGTTCGTCTCCGTGATTCCATACAATGAAGGTGTCATCCACGTACCTCAACCACAGCTTTGGTTTGTATTCTGCCTCCCGTATAGCCAATTCCTCGAACCACTCCATGTATATGTTGGCGATGATTGGAGAAAGGGAAGATCCCATCGGGAGTCCATCGACTTGAGAGAAGAATCGGTCCTTTTCCTGGAAATATGAGTTCTGTAGGCAGCACTGCAGTAATTCCAATATTGCGTGGGTAGGAAGGTCAGTTCTCTCGTGCAGCTGGTCATCCTCTTCGAGTTTCCTTTTGATGATACTGAGAGATTCCTCTATAGGGACATTGGTGTAAAGGCTCTCCACGTCGAAGCTGATGAAACGATCTTCTGGTCCAAGTTCAACATCTGTGATGGTGTCAACGAAGTGCTTGGAATTCTTGACGTATGAACTGCTATTTCCTTGTAAGGGTTGTAGTATCGGTAGGAGGTATTTCGATAACTTGTAGGTTGGTGAGTTCCGTGAGCTGGTGATCGGTCTTAGTGGCATGTCCGGTTTGTGGATTTTCGGAAGCCCGTAGAGATGCGGTGGTTTGCTGTAGAGTGGCGTTAGATGTGATCGTTCGTTGTCTGGAATAAAGTGTTTGAATTTCCTCAGAGTGTTGTAGATCTTCCTTTCTATAGTGGGTGTCGGATCCTTCTTCAAGAGTTTATAGTTCCCTGTGTGGAGTAACGACTCTATCTTGTCATCATATGTTGTGGTGTCCATGATAACTGTGGCGTTTCCTTTATCGGCTGGAAGAATCTTTATGGATGAATCCTTTTGTAGAATTTTCAGGGCCCTCTGTTCCCCTGCAGTGATGTTACTCCGGGGATTCCTCTCCTTCTCGAGTGTCTCTCTCACTTTCCATCTGAACTCTTCTGCCTGGATGGGATTCATTCTGCTGCTGGTTGACTCTACAGAGCTTACAATGTGTTTTAGGTGCAACTGCAAAGTTCAATCCCTTTTCTAGCAGGGACTCCTCTACTCCTGTAAGTGGTTTAGTTGAGATATTAATAATGTTTTCTTACCTTTGCTGCTGGTTTGTGGAGTCCGTGTTCTCCCTGCTATTCGATTCCATTTCTTCTGATGCCTCCTCTCTTGTTCCTGGTGGATTCCCGCGCATCTATTCTCAATCTTGGCAAATATGGGTTGATTGTCCTCCTCTGAGGTGTACTCTCTGATTTCTTGGAATCTAGCAGTGGCATCCTGTAGCAGCATCTCTAGAAAGGAAGATCTACAACACTCTGAGGAAATTCAAACACTTTATTCCAGACAACGAACGATCACATCTAACGCCACACTACAGCAAACCACCGCATCTCTACGGGCTTCCGAAAATCCACAAACCGGACATGCCACTAAGACCGATCACCAGCTCACGGAACTCACCAACCTACAAGTTATCGAAATACCTCCTACCGATACTACAACCCTTACAAGGAAATAGCAATTCATACGTCAAGAATTCCAAGCACTTCGTTGACACCATCACAGATGTTGAACTTGGACCAGAAGATCATTTCATCAGCTTCGACGTGGAGCGCCTTTACACCAATATCCCTATAGAGGAATCTCTCAGTATCATCAAAAGGAAACTCGGAGAGGATGACCAGCTGCACGAGAGAACTGACCTTCCTACCCACGCAATATTGGAATTACTGCAGTGCTGCCTACAGAACTCATATTTCCAGGAAAAGGACCGATTCTTCTCTCAAGTCGACGGACTCCCGATGGGATCTTCCCTTTCTCCCAAACATCGCCAACATATACATGGGTGGTTCGAGGAATTGGCTATACGGGAGGCAGAATACAAACCAAAGCTGTGGTTGAGGTACGTGGATGACACCTTCATTGTATGGAATCACGGAGACGAACATCTCCAGGATTTCTTCTCAGGAATAAACAGAATCAGGGATTCGATCAAGTTCACGATGGAGATGGAAACCAACAGTGCCTTACCCTTCCTCGATGTGAAGGTTGAGAGAATAGGCAATGAAATTCGCACCTCCGTCTACAGAAAGAAGACACATACGGGGCAGTACCTCAGTTACAGCTCCAACCATCCGAGTTCGACGTAGAGAGGGATCGTGAGAACATTGGTGGAGAGAGCGACGCACCTATGCAACGACGTGGAGTCACTAGTTGCCGAATTAAACCACATCAGAGAGAACCTCCACCGGAATGGATATCCCAAGAAACTCCTAGAAGAAGTATTGAAACAACTCCGGAGAACGAAGCATCTGAAGAGCAACAACAAAGCACAGTGATCTGCCTTCCGTACATCAGAGGTGTCTCCGAGAAGATCAGAAGGATCGGAAACAAGTTCAACATCAAGAGCTGCTTCCAATCCGGCAGTACCTTACGGAGTTTCCTGACCAAGACCAAACCTGACAACAAAAATGAAATCAGTAAGAATTGCATTTATGAAGTTCCATGTGAATGCGGAGATTCCTACATTGGAGAGACAAAGAGACCGTTATCGGTAAGATTGGATGAGCACAAGAAATGGACTCAACGTGGAGACACATCAAAATCGGGAATCGATGAGTTCTATGGGACGACGCAAGTGTTCTACATAGAGAGGAGCATTGGTTCAAACGAAAGTTCAAAGAGGCCGCCTACATCGAAGCCAATAACGCCTTTAGTCAACCAAGCGTTGGGATCAAGAACGTATGGAAACCCCTGATTGCTCTTTCTGGCGGGCTGCAGAGGCGTGAAACTTCACGCACCACCACACCGCGCGAAATTACACGTACCGCTGCACATGGCGGAATTACACGCATCATTGCGCCGACAGTCATATAAATTGGTAAGTAGCACCTAAACTTGTCAGTATTCACCTGAAGACGATTGCAGATACAAGCATTCGATACGTCGTGAAAACCTTTTAAATACATTAAGACGATGGACGTCCGAAACGATAGTAATCAATTTACCACATCGTCTACAACCTTCAAACAAACTTTCACTATGATTCTGCATTTGTTTGATTTATTGGCTACTTTAGATAAACTTTACGAAGTCTACGCTTACTTCGCGTAGGGAGATGAGACTGCATCTTCTCTAATTGAAATTAAACTTTACTTTTATTCGCTTCATAATGAAGCAGAACTTTCTCTGTACTGACTGACTCTCGATCGATGACTGGATTCTGAATGATTGTTCTCTCTGTTAGGGAGAATCTTATATATATATATATATATATATATAGCTCTCGGTACTCAAACGAAAACCGCGAAGTTATAAATTATTCTTTATGTGTCGGCAGTACCCCGTCTCGGCTTTGAGTTGACAGCCGCCATGATATATCACCATAATGGGCCGATACTTTTATAGTTACGTAAGCCCTAGTTCCTTCCCGATATCACCACGCCTATTATCGCTTCCAAAAGACCGCGGGTCATTCATCTGTCGCGACGCACTATAAGATTAATTATGAATGTCTGAAAATATGGTTGGCGTTTCATTTGATGTGCCGATGCGAGTGATAGGGGAAGTGTCGACTTTATGAGTTGTTACATTCTTTCACTCTTAATGCGGCCGCCTTTGATTTCGAACGAAAATAAAGCATTGATTCATTATATTGGCATTCTTCAGTTAAGTGTATCGCATATGGCTACAATTGGAATACTTGATGTGTGCTCGTCACAAAGGAAAGGCCGAAGAGCTTTAATTTTCGACAAGGAATCACTCCCTAAAAACTTTCGCACTCATTTGGTAACACCCTGTATAAGTAAAAATACCTAGCTCCTAATTTCATTTCAGTTAGTTGTCACTTCTTTTTGAATAACTTTATTGAAAAATATATATCTGACAGACTTTATTCTGTTATGACAGTCCATCAATACACTTCTTATTGATAGTTAAAATATAAAAACAGAACATACATAGACCAGGAAAGCTTAGATTATAAACACAAAACTTCTCTCAATAATTCTCTCTCTTATTATGATGCTTGTTTTTCTGATCCCTTCTTTCTTGAACTAACTGCACTCTTATCAGCTTTTCGCAATCCATAGGAGTGCTTTGTGTCATTTGTATTGTGGATGCCATCTCCATGGGGGTTCGTCCGAGGTGTGCCATGCCCAAAAGGGTCCTGGGGGTCATCACCGATATGGATTCCCCAGTCCGAGGTGTGCCATGCCCTAAAGGGTTCTGGAGGTCATCACCGATATGGATTCCTCACGTCCTGGTGGTAATTTCCAGAGATATTCACCGGGTCATGGGGGGCCTTCTCCGGGAGACTTTTTCCCGCACCTAGTGGGGTCCGTCGGGGCCTCTTTGTTTATTTCCCCCGATTTTATTGACGTCCCAAAGTTTATTGTCGCTTCCAGTGTTTATTGCCCTCGGGTTTTATTGACGCCCCCGGAGTTTCCTGGTGCGTAAAAACCTCTGGGTGGAGCGGGAGATAAATGATATCCGAGGGTGATAATATTAATGCGGACACTACGATGGTCGTTAATTCTTTTTTATTGTCATCCCCTGGAGCAGTCAGTGTGGATGACATAAGAACTGTCCTTTTCCGGTTTCGGATAAACTTACACACAAAATTGCAAAATGGCGGGCGCGACAATGTTCCTATTGAAACAAAACTTTGCGGTAATTACCGATGACTGGGATGGAGCTTATTTTGATATGTACACCGGAGACAACAGCGGACATCTAGTTTTCCGGACGATGGGATCATCGATTTGCGAACATTAATAAATTAGTTATGCTTAATATTTTAAAATGGGCCGATCCCGGCAGTACTGCAATACCGGGCCAACCCGCGACGGAGGTGGAGCAAGCCCCTTAACCCTCCATCAAATTCCAAAAATAAGTTTAATATACTGGCTCCGCATGCGGAGCGTATCAGATATCAAGCTGATGAGAACAGATTGATACTTTTATTAGAAAATATTTGTAAATAGAAATTCCATAGTCATTGGATACAAAATATTGTCGAAATATGGTTTTCTTTAGAGTAAAATTTAAACTCAGTCTTATGATATTGTCAATGGCAAGAAAAGATATAGGAACAATATTGTACGATAACATTGTAAAGGATAAAATTGTAAAAATAGAGTCATGGTGACGTATTTAAAAACAAAACAGTAGAACTTATCACAGGGAGATATCACAGTAGTTGGGGTACATTAAGAATTATTAATATTGTCTAACTAACCCCTCTGTTAGGTGTTCGACATAAATGTCGCGAGACCACTTAATGGCGTCACTACACATAAGGCGACGCATGAGCGTCGCGTACCTTGGGGACACCCCGCACTTCCTTAGGACTTCTTCATTTTCAGGGTCCCACGTTCCTAGAGCCCCCACGATGAATGCATCCACTGATGTCTCGTACCCTTGAGCTCGCAGTTCCTCAGCAATGCCGTTGTATTTTTCCAGCTTGGCTTGCCTGGCTCTGGAGAGGGCCTGGGGTTCATTCTCGAATGGAATCGAGACGTCCACGATTGTGATTTTTGATTCATTTTCATTTATGACGACGATGTCTGGGCGGAGGTTCGAATTTGTGTTTGGGACCTGCCTGTTCATGGATATGGTGCCCAGGCGCTGGGGAATTGCCTTGACCAGGCGATCTTGGACCGCGTTGTGGCGTTTTTGCCAGGCTGCAGCGTGTATTCTGCAGTGATTGAGAACGTGAGGGAGAGTATCGTTCTGGTCTAGACATCTCCGACAGCGCTTGTCCCCATTGCCGAACCCCCTTGTCGCATTTAGTGGCACGCAGTCCAGACACGAGCCCTGTGTATGAACCTCCAGTCACAGAAACGAGTCGCGAAGCCGCTTCTCAAAAAAAAAGTGGTTGCTTGCGGCGCTCTTCGAGATATACACTTAAACGTTTTTACCTGATCAGGTTTACGTGAGAGCGAGGCGGCGTACAAGTTTCTGAGAGCGTCCTTTTTTTTGTTTGGAATTGTCGTACCCAACGGTCGAGGTTTGGTTTATCACTTATGCACTGAGAGGGCTAATTTTATGAGAGTAATAAACATTCTAACTGAAGATCCGTAACAAAAATCTGAAAAACATGGATTTTCAATCAAAAATCCCAAAACTACTCAGTCACTAAAACTGTTAAACCAACAGAAATGAGAAGATCCAAATCGGCAGTAGAATTGAGATCTTCCAAAATACCCGCTGGGTGGGGGAAAGTCAAAATTCCCGGGCGGGATTACAAAAGCCGTTTCCATCGGCTGAATGAAAAACACACCAATTTGATCTTCAATTTCAAATTGGTGTGTTTTTCATTCAGCCGATGGAAATGGCTTTTGTAATCCCACCCGGGTATTTTGACTTGCCCCCACCCAGCGGGTATTTTGGAAGTTGGAAGTATGCTGATGTAATGACATAACTTGAATAGCTTGCGGTATCCATCACTTTTCTCTGCGGAGAAACGAGTAGTCCGCTGCGGCGAACACGCCGCGACATCTAGCGCCGGTTACGCAACCATTTCGAATCGATACACATAAACACGTACCACGCAACAAACTTACAAATGCGAAAGATCAATATATGAACAAAAATTCCCGAAAACTCCGGAAACTGATAAAAAAACTCCGGGACAGAGATAAATTCTGGAAGGAAAATCTCCGGGGTGCAATGAACGCTGGAGGCGCCAATAAACTCCGGGGGCGTCAATAAAATCCGGGGACATTGAACGCTGGAGGCGGCAATAAACTCCGGGGGCGTCAATAAAATCGGGGGGCAATAAACAAAAAAGCCCCGACGGACCCTACTAGGGCCGGGAAAAAATCTCCCAGGGAAGGCACCCCAGGACGTGAAAAAATTACCACCAGGGCGTGGGGAATCTACCTCGGTGATGACCCCCAGGTCCCTTCAGGGCATGGCACACCTCCACGGACATGATCCCCAATATTTCACCAGGGCGAACCTCCATGGAGATGGCATCCACAATAAAAGTGACACAAAATGCACTAAATATCTCAAAAATACCTGAGCATAAAATATACACAGAAAGGGTAAAGGTACCCAGAGAGGACTCGACCGGTCTACTTCCTTCCCACCCAGGATATGACAAAATCCTCAGGAAACAATTCAATCTGTTTCCACCATATCACTTCACACAACCTAGGATGAAGATGAATAAGTCTAAAGAAAGAAGACATCATTTCAATTTAAAAAAATTGATTTTTTTTATTTTTATTTAGTTTACCCAACCTTCCACACTCTCCCAGAAAAACAAAAAACACAAACAAAATGGAAAAAAATTCTTACAAAAGTGCACAAAACAAACAGACGACACAATTACAGACATACAAAACGACAAAATACATCAAACCCACTCACTAATCAAAAAAAATTCTTCCAGCTTCACTGCACATATTTTAAATGAAATGTAAAAATATAATAAAATAAACTAAATAGGAAACGAAATATTTTAGAAATGTAAATTCCTATGCAACAGTCGCATCTTTCCTCGCACCATACAATTAAAATTATTTTCAAAATTATAGAATTTGGTATGTAAACAAACAATAGGAAATAATATAATACAGTACTGTCCCTGAAAATAATTAAGTCTAGCAGCAGGGAATTGTACTAAAACTGGAAATAAATAATATTTTGAATTTAATTGAACTCCGGGCGACAGTAAAACTCCAGGGCGACAGTAAATCTCGGCGCGGCAATAAACCCAAGGATGGCAAAAATCTCTAGCAATGGGCAAATTCAAGGGAAGTAAAAACTATGAAAAAAGGCAGAAATTAATGGAAATAATAAAAAGGAACGAAAACACTGGAAACTCCGAAAACGGTGATTACATTTCGAGAGAGACGATAAACTCCAGGAACGGAAATTGTCTCAGGGAACGGCAAACGAGTTGAAAGAAATATTGATTATCTAGAAACTGATAAAATATTGGGAAAAATAATAAACTTAGCGGACGACAATAAAATCCGAGAACGGTATATAAGTCTCTAATAGTATTTCTCTTTAAATAATGCTATAGTATTGTACAAATTCCGGGATAGCCCCTGGCGGCGGTGGAGGTGGAACTATCCGGGGACGCTGAAATGGAACTTTATACAATATTCCGGAAACTGGTGAAAATCGAGAAATCAATTAAATTGTTCAGAAACACAAAAAAACAAATTGTTGAATCAAATAAAACTTATTTGAATAAAAGGCACGGTACTTTCAAATGCAAATAGCCAAATTTATCCTGCAGAATGAATTTTACTTACAGGATAAGTAAAAAGATATCTTTTCACTTTCGGATAGATGAATAGGTATTTATGTGACAGATAAAGCACACCTAACCTAAGGAAGTAGCAAGTCATTGTAATATTTTTGGTTGTATTTTTATTTACTTTTCAAGTTTGGTGGTTTGTGGTGCTTTTTACGGAAGATTTCTGAAGTATATTGGCAGGTATGTTGCACATGAATGCTTTTTATCTGACTGGATTTTAGAATAGATAGGTATATTTTAGGATTTAGAGCTACTGAATGATCCTGATATTGAGCTGATTGAAGATATAATTTCTGATCGAGGTATGATTTGAGGCCAAGAACCGACCACTTTACCAACTGGAATGATCATGAATTCTACAATAGATTTCGATCAAAGCTACAGTCTCATTAATTCTACAATAAATTGAAAGAGATCTTCAAAATCGAACTGATTGGTATATTTATGTAGGTATAGTATTAGTATACACATTATTATTTTCAATTTATCAATTTAAATCGTGCTGATACTACAATGGATAAAGTACTGCTCACGTTGAGGTTTCTGGCAACTGCAGATATTTACATATCCATAGAAGACCTTATAGGAGTTCACAAAACTTCTGCAGGTCGTATAATTAGGCAAGGAATTATTACTATTTGTAATCTATTTCCTCTAAGAGGAGTAGGAAGAAGGAAAAATATATTTTTATAATATATCTCATTTTCCCAGAGTTATAGGAGCAATAGACTGTACGCATATAAAGATTCAGTCTCCTGGAGGAGAAAATGCAGAAGTATATCGTAATCGAAAAGGCTATTTTTCATTGAATTGTCAGGTTATTGTTTGCAATGAACAATTAGGAATAATTGATTCGATAAGTCGTTGGCCTGGCTCCGTAAATAATAATCATATGTTTGAAAGTTCTGCTGTGAAAATGAGACTACAAAACCAGGAAATGGTGTCTTAGTTGCTGATCGAGGCCGTAAAACCTTATTAAATAATCTAAACAATCATTAGTATTCTCAAAATTTTATAAATGTATTTAATCAAACATAGGTACCAACTTAAAATAATGAAGTGTTTCATTTAATATTAATTTGTAGGCCTAGTAGCTTCATTTTCCAATCGTGTTTTTCTTGAGCGCGTTTCTCTTCCTGTTTTATATGGTGTATCTGCTGCCTGACTAATTATTCCCTTAGCTCTAGCAGAATCTCAATTTTTTTGTTTCTATCCTCAGCCTTTTTCCTTCTTGGAGTTAGCAGTGGGTGTTTTATAGATTTCAGGGCCGCAGCTCTTTCCATGCCCCACTGGCAATTTTTTTTTGCTTTTTATACTGAAATTATAAAAAGTGACCAAACTGTTTTGTTCCACTACTGTTGTTTATTTTCCAAAAGGTGTTTTTCTTTTAGGGTCAAACGAATTAACAAACGGACCCCTTCAGCAGTAAAATTAGCAGCTCGAACCCGTTTCTTCTTTTCCATCGACATCGAAATGGTAACACAACACACACAAAACGTTTAATAATTTAAAAAATGGATAAAGTATTATAAAACATAAAATCGCCATCAAAATGTCAAAACAAATTTTATTTGACGTTTGTCATTTTTTTTTCTATTTCTGTCTAACATATAGGATTTCTGAGATGACTATATTCACGTATGACGTATGGAAGTATCTAATGCCACAATCATTGAATTGTTTGTTATCTTTCGGATAACCTTACCTGAAAGTACCATAATTTATCCTCCAGATTGCGAATGCTCGTTTAATTATCTTACAAATTGTTATTCACCAGATAGTGGCAAATTTATATGAAAGTGAAAGTACCGGGTCCCAAACAAATAAAATTGTCGAACCTATGACAAAATATAATCTCCAAACGAGCAAAATTATTTCTTGGTTTTGGATTAAATTTAAAGTTTCAACCAACTGAAACGAATTTTCATTAACCAAATATCTTATTCGACCAACTCTATTCACAACTCGTTTTGGCAGAAATGTTGTTTCAACCAATAGACTAGTCGAGAAGTGAGTTTCCTGCGAAAAATAGTTCCATGTCTCCAAAAAATATGAGCAATGGCTCATTCGATTCGGGATGCAATACTGAAAAACGATTTTTTTGGGTTTTTTTTTGCTGACGAAAATTGCAATTGTTATTAACAAAAACAAAAAAAAGGGGTTCAGTTTTTTGGGAATAACTCAAAAACTATAAGGGATAGTGGAAATCGGAAAAAAGATTCTTGAAGAGGGGGAAATTTCAAATAAAAAAGTTCACTCTATCTCCATTGATTATAATTTTAATTTAACGCTGAAAATAGGGCTCCGCGCGACCGCTACAGCATGCGTCTCTAAAGACCATATAAAATATATTTTTTATAGTATTAAATACCAATTTGACTAGTTTAACAAATTATGCTATGTTTTTAACTCTTGAAAGGACAAGGTCCCGTTAGAAAAAATAATAAGTTCATTTTTCAACAAGTTAGGCATTTGTTAATCAGTCCTTATTTTTCGGACCTCGGTTTTCATAAAAAACGGCATAAATGTAAGAATAATAGTTTAAAAATTGTTCCTCTTTGGACCCTTTATATATATATATATATATATATATATATATATATATATATATATATAATATATATATATATATATATATATATATATATTGTTATGTTATGTTATGCCAGTTATAAGTTTTAAAAGGAAAAAACCACAAAAAGAATAATTACTAAATAGTTATTAGTTTCAAGAGATTGTTTTTACATAATTTTGGAAGTTCTATTTATTTGTAAGCCTATGTATAATATGGATAGATAAAAATGTCAAAATACTATGACACAATCAATTTCATACACTGTCATAATGATTATAACCCATAATTGGTAAAAAGACAACAAAAAGTCTAGATTTACAAAATTTCCATGAATAAAGTGATCAACACATTTATAAATTTGAAACATACAGTATATGAAATTGTACCTAACTAAAAGTAGCCAATGATAGAACAGCAAACTTCTTGATGAGATTAGAAGGGAAAGATGGTCATATGGAAAATTGGAAATTGTGAGAGAATAACAACGGGGTGATGTCATATGCAATTATTATTGAAATTTGTAAATATAATAAAATAAAAATAGTGTATATTAATTATATAAAAACCAAACAGTAATGAAATTTAGTAGGGACAGAAAACAAAGCCGAGAAGAGATCGAAAAAAAATTAGAAAGGAATGCCACGCATCATTTTTGGAGAAGAAAAACGAAATAATTCCAACATTTGAAGAACAAAACCAATATTACCTTAATTATACAACATATCCAAGTATCCAAAGCTGATTTCTGCATCTGTATGGTTCCTGATTTATGGTATTGGAGTTCCTGATAGAGCTTGTAGTGAGAAGGGATCCAGTTTCAGGGCATATCTTGAACACCGACATTTCCAGCCAGGTATAAAAACTTTTGCTCGTGAATATTCATACTATTCAGTACTTCTGGCGACATCTAGAGATTTGAAGTCTCTATTATATGATTTAAGATATAATTTTTTTTACTATTCACATATCATTGATACATCTTACCAAAGTGCTATGATTTTGGCGTCATATATACAGAGTGGCCACTTTTTTAATGGGATTGTATTGGTAACTTTTAAACCATAAGAGTTAGAAGGTCGGTCAAATGGAGAAAAAGTTGCATTCATAGAAGCATTGTCAAGCAGTTCAAACATATCGAGATTATCAGGGCCGGTTATTGAGATATCATAAGAAAAGTAAATTCTGTCATTTTGATTTTTCTTTTTTTCCCACTTTATTTCGAATATTATCAAAAAATGTCACATGAGTTTTTTATTCGTCAGTAAATTATTCTCATTTTGACATAACCAGATTTTGCATCCAACGTTTCGTACGCTCTGGGCCACCCTCAACCTCATTTTTTTCAATACGGACCTGCATATTTTATGACACTTTTCGAAATAACTTTTAACGCTAAATTCAACGATATATCATACAATGTCATTCAAAGTTGATTTTCAGGTGATTTTGACCCTTATCCAAATTTCTTTGGGTCGGATCTGTATTACATTTAGGTACCTTTAGTTTAATTAACAACATGCAATACATTTCGATAAGAAAATCAACTTACTCATCTTCAACTGAATGGAACGTAACAGAATCAAAGCAAGAAACAAGTAATAATTATTTACAAATTTCAAGAGGTGAAAAACCTAATTCATAATAATTAAACGAAACTATCATATAATGAAAGAAAAATCAAATGATTATTCGAAAGTAAATGATGAACATTAATGAAGTA
>JAFIRS010008159.1:0-19192 GCA_018342105.1 Gonioctena quinquepunctata
AAAACATGTACACCAGGGGATCAAGAAAAAGGAAGACATATTATTAATGATCACACAATTCAGAGAAAAACTCTATTCAATATTCAATTGGGAATGTTTTCCTTTTCAACATGTCAACTAACGAAAGTAATTGTAATTAGAATGCAAGTTCCAGTGAACTCATTTATTTCGATCTCAAATGCACATTAATATGTACATTTGGGGATGGGTCATTATGAAGACATGTTATTAATTTTCACAGCGAAAATGAATAAATATTCAATATTTGCAGCCTATTACCTAATAATAGGTATTACTCATCTCTTATAAATCCGTTAATCACATATAATGCATATGTTTCATACAATGAAATGTATTCTACTCGTCGACAAAATTAAGAAGCAAAATTTATATGCATGGAAACTTGAGATGAAATGAAATACAGCTTTGAAGAATAACTGAAAATAACGTTTTCTTGTTTCAAAATTTTGATATAATATGTATTGTGCAGTAAAACCTTGGAATATATTACATTTGGAAAAAAAATCTGAATTACTCTGTTATTTTCCCATTTTTATGTAAATAGGCTGCGTTATATATACTCTAGTAGTGGTGATTATAGGGACATGCGAACAGTGCCTACGAGGTTCATGTTAGGACCGACATTCACACGTCTTATGATATCTGGATTGCTTATAATATCATTAAGAAACGATATTCAATATATGAATCGACATCTCAGTTGACAGAATCAACTAGAATCAGAGTGCAAGCACCAGTACACGAATTATTCCGACACTAAGTAGAGTTATTATGTACATTTAGGTATAGGTCATCACGAGGAATTCTTCATGGACGTTCCGGCTCGTTCATGTTCCTGAGAATGTTCGGAATATCATTAAGGAGATATTGAGAATAGATATATCAAACATCGAAATAAATAATTAATAAAGAAAATAGAAGAGACTTTTCTTGATTTTGAAATTGCGGTATATTATGTAATGAAGTAAAAACTAATATATATTATATTTGAAAAAAATATGAATTATAACTGATATGTTCTCAATTCCAAGTGGATGAGCTGCATTATGTATACTCTTGTATCGGTGATTATAGGGACATGTAATAAGTGCCTAAGAGGTTCATGTCAGGACCGACATTTGCATGGCAATATTATCGAGGAACGATATTTATCACATGAATCGACATATCGTTGACGAAAACTACTAGAATCAGAGTGCAAGCTCCAGTACATGAAGCTGAGAGGCAGGTGGAGATACTCCTCAGTAGGAGCCAACAAAACTCTGCATTGTTAATTATGTACTTAAATTTGTCTTTGGAGGTGAAGGGTAACATAGTTATTAATTATATAATCAGAAATAGTTTGTGGCATATACAATAAAATGAAAAATAGAACTGAATTGAAAATGTTGAACCAACCAGGATTCGAACCTGGGACCTCCTGAAACAATGCATTTCAAATTTTTTCTCCTCCATCAGAGCACATCGATCATAAGTGTCTGAGACTGAGACACAGTTTAGTGCTATCATTGTATAACGTTTATACAATGATGCTATTCTAGTATAGCACTAAACTGTGCCTGAGATCTCATTTATGTTTATAACATTGAATTTCCCGCCAAACTTTGCTTCCACCAATCAATAACCAAATGAAGCTAAGACAAACTTTCATCGAATTTGCCCACCAATTTTATATTCATCAATTATATTGAAAATATACAGTTTTATTGTAAAATTTTGATACTAGCTTGTTGAGAAAGGTTCAATGAATCTATTTCAATAGAAATAAATATTAAGAAATTTGCCAAAGCATCTAAAAACATGCATGGGGTTCAATGGCCGGATCCACGGATGAATCGTAATTCAAAATTCCCGCCTAACCTCACTAATATTAATTCAAATGTCGGTGCTGATATGAACCTTTTAGGCACTGTTCACATGTCTCAAGAATTACCGTTAGTAGAGTATACATAACATAAAATGTAAAAATTACAGTACAATTCACATTTATTATCAAATGTAATATATATATCAAGTTTTTTCTGTATAATACATATACAGCAATTTTTGAACCAAGAAACTATGTCTTAAATTTTTTATTTAAAGGTAGATCTCATTTCATGTCAGATTTCGACATACATGAAATTTGTCTTTAAATTTGTAGAGAATGAACCTTATAAATTTCAATCTATGAAACATATGCATTGAATGTTGGTAATGAACTTATAGGGCTAAGATAATCGCTACTGTTGAGTAATATGCTCCAAATATGCAACATTCAAGTAATTTCTCAATAGGGAACACGCACGTGCCCCTTTTCTGAAATATTTGCACATAAAGATTACCACGTAGAAAGCTCAGCAGGAAATTTAGGAATTGAAAAAATGTTCGGTGTTTTTTATAATTCGAAATTGAAAACGCCAATTTTCTCATGACATTCAAAAACGTACTCCTAGCACCCCTGATAGACGTTTGTATCGTTACTTCACACAGTTCAAACTTTTACCGCTAGGTGCTTCGAACTGTCAATTATAATTTCATTTGCCTTCGTTTATATGTTGTACTAGGATTTTTTTCATCGTAGTATTTTCTTGAAAATAAAAACACTATTAACATTAAATTCGGAAGAAGTTATTCAAGTATTTGAATTAAAAATTAGTTGAATTTATTTTTGGGTTGAAAGAAATAGAATTGACTATCAATATTCTTGAAACAACCACAATTGGCGCCAGTGTTCGGAAGAAGTTATTCAAGTATTTGAATTAAGGGACACTTTTTAATTTGAAAATTTCAACATTTTGAGATTTAAGAAATTATTTTTAGAAAATGTAATTTCTGAGCATCGAATTAAGGCAAAGAAAAATCAAAATAAATGCATGCGTGTTCCTCATAGGAAGGTAGTAACATTCACATAATGACCCATACTCTAATGTACATATTTTCGTTCATTTAAGAACGAAATAAATTCATGTATTGAAGCTTGCACTCTACATTTTGTCAATTCAGCTTTCGAATCAATTAATGAATATCTTTCTTTGATGAAATTCCGAACATCCCAGACATGATAATACTTGTAAATTAGACAACGTTCGAATGGCACTATAATCACCTATACTGAAATATACATACCATACATCATGAACATTTATCCGATTTGAGGATAATTTCAAGCGCCTGCGGATAATTTGCGGATCTTAAAATTCCTTGGATAATTTCGGGGAAGTTCCTGATAGTATTCGATCCTACATGGGGTATTGTTTTTTTCTATTCTGTTACAATACCAAAAATTTCTTTCAGTTTAATTGTCTGGTGTTCTGAGTTTCAATGCCTACATCTTCTTTGATTTTTTGACAGATTTAGAATTGTTGGCAACCTCAGACGTCAATTTAATTTTTCATGTTTTATGGTGTCGTATTTCTGAAGTTGTACTGAAATTACTGAATACGAATTGAAAACAGCAAGCAGTTTTCTAATAGAATGTGAGGAAAAGTAAATGGAGAAATGTCTGGTGAAAGTGTTTTTATAAATGATTTAATGAATTTCAACTACATGAACAAATGCGGACTGAGTGTGGAGGTTGTTTTAGTCAACTTTGATTTGGAAATTGTAGTAGGAATAAGAATAAGCAATAATGGCAAGAGTGCTTTTGAATTATGCAGAACGCAAGGTGCAAAAATATCAAAATAAAATTTTTGAATAAATCTGACATTTTCGGACACCGTGTTCCACATAGTCTCGAAGTACTCTCAGAATAATTATAAATCAACCTCTTTCTATACAACAATTTTATCTTTAGGAAAAGCCGTACAAATGACAGTTAGCAATGACACATATGCCAAATAAAAGTGATTTTATCGTTACCCTTACCAAAACAATGAATATATTATAATTTTTGACACATATGGAATTCATGGAACCAAAAATTATTTTGGCACATGCGCATTCGATTACTTACATGTGCCTCAGATCTATAACGAAGTTAAGTCTTCAAACAGACCAATACTTATCTGTGAAGCAATATGGGGACAGTGCGATTTAATTTCCCGCGAATAATTTTCAACAAATAACTCACATATTTGTTATCAGCCTTGGAATTATTCCAAAGTAATGGTTAGAAAAATACATCACTGTAAAATTTCATATTGGTTGATTGCTATTCGATTGGAAACATTTCACTATTCACTGTTTTTGAACGTTTGCTTATCTACAGAGAAATATCGAATGAAAGTCTCCTTCTTCTATGAACAATGCTAAAAGTGTTTCCTTGAGCAAAAAGGAAATACTACAAATGTCGATTGTAATGCATTCGACATATATGTAGTAATGAATGAAACTGTGTCCCTGCCACTGTTAGGCCGTGTCAGGTGATTCATTGCGGAATCTGAATCTTTCACGATTTTGGAGCATACGGAGCAAACTGAATATTGTCCGAACAAATTTTCCAGTAGAGTTGCTCTTAGCTGTCGCCAGAGGTGCGTTCGATTATAGACTCCTAGAGTAGAGTAAAATATTTGAAGGTTTCTTAAATTTACTCTGGAGTTGAGTACTATTTATGTAATATTCGAACGATATATTTGGAGTTGTTTACAAAGTCCGAGTGACAGAAGGTTCTGATATCAGAAATATAGGTTATTGCTGAAAACTTTCCTAGAATATTGTTCGCCAATTGTAAATTAAATGTTAGTATTTATGGTAGGGAATGGCAATTGTATATTCGAATGCCATGTGATGGTTTCAAACAGTTCCCCCTTTAAAAAAACGTCCTAAGTTAAGAATTGAGGACACAGTATGAACTTTGTAGACCATATGTTTCTCCAAGATTACAATTTTTATCAGTGAACAGTATTAAAAACATACACATAAATAACTTTAATCTTTTGGGTGTGAGAATGTGACAGCATACAGAAATTTTCCGTCCCCCAGAGGTGTTCATTTTCTGGAGTTGAATAAACCCAGCATTTTGTAGAGTGACGAGAGTTAATTCGGTACCAATACCCCGGGTATTTTCGAACGATAGTCCTATAGTAAATATACAAACCCTTTTTACGTTTTTCGAACGCTATTTAGTAAATTATACTCGATGGAGTTAATAACCCGGGAACGCACCTCAGGCATTCAAAACATTTTGTCCTGCAAAAAATCAACTAGGCCATATCTGTTGCAAATTTGATTTCACACATTTTCAGATATGAGTGCGTACACCACGGTTTCTCAGTATTGCCAGTCCGGAAATTCCAAATTATTTGATGATTACTGGATTATTATCCCAAATTATCTATTTAAAAAAAAATATTGATTATTCCCCTCAATTTTTGTAAAATCAATAGTTTTTAGGCTTATTACATAGGACACCCAAGATAAAAGTAATGAACTTTTCTTAGTATTAGCAATAGAATTTGGAAGGGATGCCATATCAAATGTTTTCATTTAATCATTGATATTAAATGAACATTAGTCATAATGCGTCCTTGAAATGTCAACTTGAAATTTTAAATACTAATACTAATATATTGTTTCAAATGCGCATGTGCCAAAATAATTTTTTTTGGTTCCATGAATTCCATATGTGTCCAAAATTATAATATATCCATTGTTTGGATAAAGGTAAGGATAAAATCACTTTTATTTGGCATATTTTCATTGCTAACTGTCATTCGTACGGTTTTTCCTGAAGAAAAAATTGTATAGAAAGAGGTTGATTTATAATTATTCTTAGAGTACTTCGAGACTATGTGGAACACGGGCCCGGGAAATGTCGAGATTCAGGTATTCGAACAAGTCATAACATTTTAATTGATTCAAAAATTTAATTTGACATTTTTGCACCTTGCGTTCCGCATACTTTGAAAGCACTCTTGCCATTATTGCATATTCTTATTCCTACTACATTTTCCAGATCAAATTTGACTAAAACAACCTCCACACTCAGTCCGCATTTGTTCATATAGTTGAAATTCATTAAATCATTTATGAATACACTTTCACCAGAAATTTTTCTATTTACTTTTCCTCACATTCTATTAGAAAACTGCTTGCTGTTTTCAACTCGTATTCAGTAATTTTAGTACAACTTTAGAAATACGACACCATAGAACATGAAATACGACACCATAAAACATGAAAAATTAAATTGACGTCTGAAGTTGCCAAACAATTTTAAATCTGTGTCAAAAAATAAAAAGATGTAGGCATAGAAACTCAGAACACCAAACTGAATGAAATTTTTGGTATTGTAACAGAATAAAAAAAACATTACCCCATGTAGGATCCGAATACTATCCGAACTTCCCCGAGATTATCCAAGGAATCTTAAGATCCGTAAATTATCCGCAGACGCTTGAAATTATCCTCAAATCGGATAAATGTTCATGATGTATAGTATAGGTTATTATAGTGCCAATCGAACGTTGTCTAATTTACAAATATTATCATGTCTGGGATGTTCGGAATTTCATCAAAGAAAGATATTCATTAAATGATTCGAAAGCTGAATTGACAAAATGAATTACGATTAGAGTGCAAGCTTCAATATATAAATCCATTTCGATCTTAAATGAACGAAAATATGTACATTTAAGTATGAGTCATTATGAGAATGTTATTAACTTCCAATGAGGAACACGCATGATTTTATTTTGATTTTTCTTTGCCTCAATTCGATGATCAAAAATTACATTTTCTTAAAATACTTTCTTTAATCTCAAAATGTTGAAATTTTCAAGTGTCCCTCAATTCAAACACTTGAATAACTTCCCCCGAACACTAGCGCCAATTGTGGTTGTTTCAGGAATATTGATAGTCAATACTATTTCTTTCAACCCAAAAATAAATTCAACCCCATTTTTAATGTGATGTTTCATTTTCAAGAAAATACTTTGATGGAAAAAAAACCTAGTACAAAAAATATAAACGAAGGAAAATGAAATTATAATCGATAAGTTCGAAGCTAACCTAGCGGTGAAAGTTTGAACTGTGGAAGTAACGATACAAACGTCCATCAGGGTGCTAGGAGCGTTTTGAATGTCATGGAAAATTGCTTTCAATTTCGAATTATAAAAAACACCGCACAATTTTCAATTTCTGAATTTCCTGCTGAGCATCTACATGGTAATCCTTATGTTCAAATATTTCAAGGCCCCGTGTGTTCCTATCGAGAAATTATTTTAAAAGTTGCAAATTTTGGGGCATATTACTCAACAGTAGAATTTTCCGAGCCCATAAGTTCATAACCAACATTCAAAGATATGTTTCCCTAGATTGGAATTAAAGGTTCATTCTCTCACAATAAAGACAAATTTTATGTATGTCGAAATCTGACATAAAATGAGAACTACCTTTTAACAAAAAATGTAAGACAGTTTCTTGGTTTAAAAATTTCTGTTTAATATGTTTACAGAAAAAAATTGATATATATTAAATTTGAAAAAAAAGTGAATTTAATTTTATTTTAAATTTTAGTGGGGTTTTGTATACCTACTAAGGTGTTCTTAACGTGAACAGGCCCAAAAAGGGTTTATCAGCAACATTTGAATTAATATTAGAGAGGTTAGGGAATTTAATTACGATCCATCCGGGGTCCGACCACTGGGAAATTCCCCCTGCATGTTTTGAGATGCTTTGAATTTTTAATATTTATTTCTGTTGGGAAAAAGATTCATTGAACCTTTCTCAAAAAGCTATCATCAAAATTTTACAATAAACTTTTAAAATTTTTAATATAATTGATGAATATAAAATTGGTGGGCAAATTCGATGAAAGTTTGTCTTAGCTTCATTTCGTTTTGATTGGGAAGAAAAGTTTGGCGGAAATTCAATGTTTAAAACATAAATGAGATTCAGGACAGTCAGTGCTATAATTTGAATAGCAACATTGTATAAACATTATACAATGATAGCACTTAATTGTGTCTCAGGTCTCAGACATACATAATGATGCAGTGTGCTCTGATGGAGGAGAAAAAAATGTGAAATGCATTGTTTTGCGCCTGCCTGCAATCACAAACACATCAAGTGATTGTAATTTCTATTTAATGCCAACAGAATAAAAAGATTTGAAAATATGCATAAAATACTTGCCATGGTATGTAACAAGTATAGTCAGGAGATAAATTATGAATATTTGTTTTTATGTTCACATGGGTGAGCAGCAGCGTTCCTTAGATACGTCGCGTCGGGTCAAATGACGTAGCTGGTGTCATGTTCTCGATATCGACGGACTGATCTGCGGTACGATAATCAGACACTGATTCTATCGTTATTACCAATGGGATGTTTATTAAATTTAAACCAATGAGTTCGTAAAAATTATATCTACCGAGAATTCATCGAATACACGACTTTTTTTTCTTTGAGAAATTACTAAAATATTCCGTATTTGGGGCCTATTACTTAATAGTATAAAATATAGATTATTCATGTTCGTAAATCACATTTGATGAATATATATCTTACATATAAAATTATAATACACATCCTCCACAAAAATAACGAGTGAGTTTGTCATCCATGGGAACTTGTAATGGGATCACTATTTGAGGAAGAACTGAAAGCACGTTCGTTTGTTTTAAAGTTGCGATTTAATATGAATTGTACAGTAGAAACAACATTTTTAATAAATTGTGAATTATACTGTTATTTTTATATTTTGATGGGAATAATCTGCCTTATGTATATTCTAGTATAGGTAATTGTGGGGACATGTCTGTGAACAGTGTCTAATAGGTTTAGTCAGGACTGAAATTTGTACATCTGATAATGTCTGGATTGTTTATAATATCATCGAGGAACTATATTGATTACATGCATCGACATCTCATTCGAAATGAACTGCAATTGAAGTGCATGCTTCAGTACACGTTATTTCGATTTCAAATGCACGTAAATGTAAACATTTTGGTATGGCATTATAAGGACATGTTCATGGGTGTCACTAAGGGAGGCATACAGGGACACTTACTTTTTTTCCCAATGAAGGAAAAAAGTTATTTTAAAACACATCACGGTCAAATATTCACTTTCCGAAAAGCAGTAATGGGAACCAAAAAAAATGTGTTTGTTAAATATCTATGGTAGAAATATTTATATTACATATATTTATTTATGGTCGAAGGGAATATATTTATGTTAACTATATTCAAGATTGGTTATCCCTTTTCAACATAGGTATATCTAACTATTGTAATTACAATTTGATTTTGTTTTGTATATTTTAGTATGCAAACGGTTTTCATTATGTACACTGGTCCCACTTAGAACATTGTATGTATTACTAACAAGGTCCCTCTTTAAAATACGTTACACATAAAAAAAAATACCGGGACCGGTACCGATAATAACCGTTATATCAAGAAAAATACGAGGACCGGTCTCGTATGTGCCAAATGTCCTCATATATACAATTTGAGTTCCGTTTTGGTCCCTATATGTACCCCTATATGAAGATATATATAGATATATATATATATATATATAAATATATAGATAATTGATATATTTTCCACTTCAAAAGTTGAGAAAACTCCAAATGAATGTTCATTAAGGATGGCCACTTTTAATGGGATTTGTATTGGGTCTTTTAAATAAGAGTTAGGGTGTCAAATGGAGAAAGTTGCACATAGAAGCATTGTCAACATTCAAACAAATCGAGATTATCAGGGCCGGTTATTGAGATATCATAGGAAAAGTGAAATTCCGTCATTTTGATTTTTCTTTTTTCCCACTTTATTTCCATATTCACAAAAATTTGAAATTGACACTAGATTATACTCATTTTGACCTAATCAGATTTTTGTATCCAACGTTTCAATTGCATTCTCAACCTCATTTTAATAGGACTCCGTGCATATTTGCACTTTTCGAAATGACTTTTAACGCTGAATTCAACGATATATCATACAATGTCATTCAAAGTTGATTTTTCGGTGATTTTGACCCTTCCAAATTTCATTGGGTCGGATCTGTATTACATTTAGTCCTTTAGTTTAATTAACAACATGCAATACATTTCGATTAGAAAATCAACTTTCTCATCTTCATGGATGGAACTAAAGATTCAAAGAAAACAAGTAATAATTATTTACAAATTTCAAGAGGTGAAACCTATTCAATAATTAAACGAAACTATCATGTAATGAAAGAAAAATCAAATGATAATTCGAAAGTAAATGAGTGAACTTAAGTGAAGTAAGTGTTCGAAATGTCCACCATTTTGTAAAATGCACTTTGCGGTTCTGGAACCCATACTTTTATACATTTGCTTATTTCGTCTCCTGAATACCTTCCAATACATTCTCAATCTTCTAGCGAGGAATCATTATTGTTGGATTTGTCATTTGTTCCGTAGAAAAAATTACAGAATCGAACTTTATTTTGAGATCATTACGATATAATTTTTGCAAGGTTTGCTCATTCAAATTTAAAATCATTGTATTCGCGTCTCTTGACTATTTTATTAACAGCAGTTTTTTGATAAATTGCATTCACTGGCCACAGTTCTCGATTTTTTCCTGGGTTCAATTGAATTTGGGTCAGAACATTGATATCGTTGATAGACTTCTTTTTCTTACATACACACAACTCTAGGTTTATTGAATGTATTATTTTTCAAGTAGTAGGCCGTGGATAAAAAAGAACATAACAAGAAATGTCATATTATTTGTCACTTCGTTTATTATTGTGTCACAAGAACTTGTCATCAAATACTTTTCTGAGTAATTTCAATTTAACTTATTCGATATGGTAAGATACACAAATAAAGAGAAGAGAGATATGTACGAAGTGTACATAAAACTAGATAGAAATTCGTCCAAAGCACAACAAAGGTATGTTGAATTATATCCTGAAAGAACAACACCAAATATTAAAATGTTTCGACGTTTATCTACAACGTTACTTGCACATAATTCATTCATCAAACCTAGAGGTCCTTATGTACGACGAAACGAGCCTATCAATGACATCAATGTTCTGGCCCAAATTCGAATGAATCCAGGAATAGGATCGAGAACTATGGCCAGTGAATGCAATTTATCAAAAGAGTGCTGTTAATAAAATACTCAAAGAGACACGGATACCATGACTATGAATACCAAGCCGTGCAAAACTATATCGCAATGATCCTGAGAGAAGGTTGCAATTCTGTAATTGGTTTCAACGGAAGGTGCGGAATAACAACAATTTTGCGCACAATATCATTTGGGAGACGAAACGACATTTCCACAAATTCTGGCATGTTCAATCGAAGGAACAAACATTTTTATGCCACAGAAAATCCTCACTTAATTCATGAAGTTAGACATTAATATCGTTTTTCTTTGAACATATGGTGCGGTTTGTTGAATAATAAATTACTGGGACCCTATTTTATTGACGGCAACCTAACCGGAGCAAAATATGTAGAAATTATAAAAGAAATGTTGGATGATCTTTCTATACGGTATCGGCGTAATAGTCCATGGTTCCAACAAGACGGATGTGGTCCACACAACTCAAGAATAGTCACAGACTATCTAAATCGAACTTTTCTTGATTCATGGATTGGAACAAGAGGTCTAGTAGCATGGCCTGCCAGATCTCCGGATTTGAATCCGCTGGATTTTTATTTGTGGGGATATCTCAAAAATAAAATTTATGATACTACGAACTCGACAATAGAGATTCTTCGCGAGAAGATTGAGAAAGTATTGGAAGGTATTCAAGGAGACGAAATAAGCAAATGTATAAGAAGTATGGGTTCCAGAACCGCAAAGTGCATTTTACAAAATTGTGGACATTTCGAACACTTACTTCATTAATGTTCATCATTTACTTTCGAATAATCATTCGATTTTTCTTTCATTAAATGATAGTTTCGTTTAATTATTATGAATTAGGTTTTTCAACTCTTGAAATTTGTAAATAATTATTACTTGTTTCTTGCTTTGATTCTGTTACGTTCCATTCAGTTGAAGATGAGTAAGTTGATTTTCTTATCGAAATGTATTGCATGTAATTGCATTAATTAAACTAAAGGTACCTAAATGTAATACAGATCCGACGCAAAGAAATTTGGATAAGGGTCAAAATCACCTGAAAATCAACTTTGAATGATATTGTATGATATATCGTTGAATTCAGCGTTAAAAGTTTTTTCGAAAAGTGTCATAAAATATGCAGGTCCGTATTGAAAAAAATGAGGTTGAGGGTGGCCCAGAGCGTACGAAACGTTGGATACGAAATCTGATCATGTCAAATTGAGGATAATTTACTGTCGAATAAAAAACTCCTGTGATATTTTTTGATAATATTCGAAATAAAGTGGGAAAAAAAGAAAACTCAAAATGACAGAATTTACTTTTCTTATGATATCTCAATAACCGCCCTGATAATCTCGATTTGTTTGAACTGCTTGACAATGCTTCTATGAATGCAACTTTTTCTCCATTTGATCGACCTTCTAACTCTTATGGTTTAAAAGTAACCAATACAATCCTATTAAAAAAGTGGCCACTCTGTATATGTACCTACCTCCTCAAAAACATTCTTAAAGGTATTGTTATTGAGTTACTGGAATACAAATTTGTTTTAGGATTCTGGTGACAATAAATAAAAATATTTAGAAATATGTCTTTCAATCTCAACCTTCCCATTTTAGATATTTCAGGCAATTTTCGAAAGCCTCGATCAAGTCTTGTGAAGGGTGTTGTATTTGATTACTCTCGTTTCGGACGTCCATCGTCTTAATGTATTTGAAAAGGTTTTCACGATATTTCGAATGTGTATACTGTTTTCAGACGATTGCAGATACAAACATTCGAAACATCATGAAAACCTTTTCAAGAACATTAAGACGATGGACGTCCGAAACAACAGTAATCAAGTTACCACATCGTCTTCAACCTTCAAAGGGTATTGTAATTTACTTAACTGTAAAAATTGGATATATCGTGATATTTATCGAAATTGTACTATATACAAATATCAATATTATGTCATTTTTTATAATTGGTATTCAATTAAGAGTAATCAACTGAATCAGTAAAACAACAAATAAACAAACATTTATTTATATATATTCTTTTAAAACAACTGAGCAAGAGGTAAGTCGTCCAATAATTTTTTTGAGTGGATAGCATTGGCCACACAGCTTCCAAATCTATGCGTGACATTGCCTCTAATATAGCACCAATATGACCACCTACTTCACTGCTTCCAGCCATACAAGTACAGTGAGCAGTACAAATGCTTTCATCCTTTTCAATTATGTACCAAACATCTGAAGGTTTTTAATTTGCCTTTTGTGAATACTTGACCTGAAAAAAAGTTATGTTGATTAGAAAGAAAGTTGAGAACTAATATTCTTAAATATCAAATCAATGTCTCTTATAATAAACAAATGTGGCAATAAACATAATAGATCAGATCAGAAGTTATAAATTGCTTCTTATGTATTATTATTCCTAATTTATAATAATTCACTTCGATGACTCAAGCATTTGGGAAAGCTGAGTAGAAAGCAAATACGAAATAATATCCATATTCGTAACAGGAGGAGCACCAACAATTGAACAATTCAGTGTAAAAAGGGTCTAAATCACTGATCAATCCTCAACTTCATTTCATACCTCTAACAAATACATTGATAAAAATGTAAACAGAAGATAGGGATGTATTTTCAAGCATACCGTTCACCGAAGCCTCTGCTTTTCAACAATAGTGTCTTCAGGTAATCACTCTCCATCTGAATATTATTAATTAACAACACAAAAGCTCCGAAAATAACCAAAAATACACTTTTACTAGCCAAAAGTGCACACTGACAATGATGTTCTTATGGCGATTATCAGTTTGTGTGCCAACAACCGCCATATTGGGTCACGTGGTATGGATTGCCTAATTCACACAATGAAAGTCTCAGAACTGCATTTAAACTATTTATTCTGAATAGAAAATGGAAATATATATGACATATTACTGATTTTTTTTAACATTAACTTGACATAATGATTTCATGAATTTGTAACCACCACTACTAACTTTACATGTGACGTTATCAGGAGTACTTAACAATAATACCAACAGTTTTGGCAGACAGAAGAAGAAACCGCCGTCCATATAATTTGCGAATGCGAAGGCATAGCAAGGACACGGTTTTCACAGATGGAAACGGAATACCCAGAGGCAGAAAGCTACGTTAATGAGCCACTGTCAGGGATCCTAAACATACTAAAAGGGACGAAGCTCGCACAAGTCATCTGAATATCAAGGGAAAGGTCGCAGTGGAAATAGGCCGCAGGGCCACCCTTTGTACACATCTACATCTACGGCTTAATGTGGACGTATGCGTTCGGATGCGGACAGGTTCACTCGCTTGTTGGTACTTCAAAAGAAAAACGTTGCACGCTGTTAAAAGTGTGTACGTATTTCCACTCCCATTCGGTCGTACGCTCTTACGAGAGAATAGGGTTGATTTTTCATTTATTTTATATTTCAAAAGAGTAGAGTAACACAATGGTATCACATCCAATAGACGAGTGCCTTTGGAACCCGACACATAATAATTTTTTTTTTTTTTTATAGAGCTTCGACTGCTGAGGTCATTTGCTCTTTCTACCGCTTATTTAAATTTTAAGGAACATATTTGTACTCTTGAGATAGGAAAGTAGGTTCTTGATTGCTTCTTTCTCATTACGTAGTACGAGGCTTCTTTCAGCTTCTAGGCCAACGATATCTCTCTGTAGTTGGAAGTTTTGACAATTCAGAAAATGCTCGACTGTTAAACGAGTTTGGCACACTTCGCATCTTGGTCTCCTTGCCCCGGCTAGAAGGTACAGGTGAGTCAGATTTGTGTGACCAATTCTAACTCTACACAGTACTACTTGCTCCCGTCTGGATAGATCATTTGGATAGAACCATTTTTTTACGGATGGTTTCGAAAGTCTCAGGGGGCTATCTGCATTATTCCATATTGTTTGCCATTCTTCGTAGCACTTTTCCTTGATAAAACTTTTGTGGTCGTTAAGGAAGACTGGTATTCCTTTGTCCATTTCTCTATTTGTTGCGCTCCTCGCAGCGTCATCGCCATTTCATTTCCTGGAATGTTGCAGGGTCCAGGGATCCACTAGGGACCACATTTTGTCAGTTGAATCGAGATGTGTAATTATTTCCAGTATTCTCACTGCCCATTCATTATGACTAAAGCGATTTTGAATTGTTAACATTGAACTGAGAGAATCTGTACAAATTAGGCAATGCTTATGTTTGTCGTGAGAGAAGTACAGAAGGGCCTGCCATATTGCATACATTTCAGCAGAGAGGATACTGGTACTGGGACTCATTGTCCACGAGTGAGAGTGGTTTCCCAAGACTATAGCTGCCCCTGTGCCTTCGTTAGTTTTGGAACCATCTGTATATATTAAGGGGTAGTGTTCATAGAGTGACAGTTGTTCCTGAAAAAGGGTCCGGTAGGTTGATGGGGGAGTATGCTCTTTTTTCCATGTACTGAGGAGTATGTTTATACGAGGGGGAGTTCTCATCCATGGTGCAATATTTTGGGATAATTGCATGATATTGGGCTGGTCAATGATTGAGTGTTTCTCCGAAAGTTCAGAAAACCGGGTGGAAGCCGGTTTGGACACTCTAGATCGTCTGCCGGTGGTGTCATTATTATACTCGAAGGAGCTGTGGTTCAGGTGTCGGGGTACGGACTGCATTTTTGCACCATATGTTAAGGTTTGCATTTCCCTGCGGATTTTGAGGGGCATAGTAGAGGATTCACATAGGATTGATTTGGGAGAGGGCTCGTCCTGAAGGGCTCCTGTTGCAATGCGGATTGCAGTGTTTTTGTATTGTGTCCAACAGTTTTAGACTGGACTGCCATGCGGATCCGTAGATAATACTTCCATAGTCAATTCTGCTTTGGACAAGTGCTTGGTATACTTTTAGTAATATTTCTCTATCCGAACCCCATCTTATACTTCCTATACATTTCATGACGTTGATGGCTTTACGGCATCTTGTGGACAGGTAGTTGATGTGGGGTTTCCACGTGAGCTTTTGGTCGAATATTATGCCCAATAATTTCGTTTCAGCTTTAATTGATATACGTTGGTCATCTAAGAAAAGGCGGGGTTCGATATGTGGGGATCTCAACCTACAGAGTGGAATTTGATGGCAGGATCCTTAACCACAGCAAAAACCCAAAGTACTTAGGCGTGACGTTCGATCGATCACTAACATTTTATCTACATCTTAGAAACGTGGCTGGTAAACTGAGAACGCGCAATAACATCATAGCCAAACTTGCTGGAACAACATGGGGAGCTACGGCGGCAACACTTCGAACAGCAGCTCGGGCCTTGGTATACTCTGTCGCAGAATATTGCTGTCCTGTTTGGATCGACAGTGTGCACACTACAAAGTAGATGTGCAACTAAATCAAACGAGACTGATTACTGGAACTATACGGTCAACACCAACGCGCTGGCTCCCAGTGCTCAGTAATATCACACCACCGGATATCCGACGAACTGCGGAGAATATAAGAAAAGCATGGCTAACGCAGACCTACCAATCCATACCGATATCCCATACCTATAGGTGTTACAAGATCGATGATGGTTTGTTTACGTTGTGTCTCACTTCAGCCAGAGTTCTTTGGACTTTTGGCTGGTTGACTACTCCGTACTGATGAGGGCCAAGAAGCCTGAAACCGGTATGCGGATTGTTAGGTGAACACGACTTAAATTAAACATAATCGAGCTTTTATCAGAAAGAAACATTTGCATTCAATGTCCATTGATATTTTTATGGAAGTATGCATGGATTTTCAGGCGAATATCATTCAACGTTCTGCGTGGTATTTGCCAGGAAAGTAGTTGTTTTCACCTGAGATCTACCTTTCTCTGGTTCAATTTTATATTGAATCCTTTATGTGAAAGAAAACCGTTTAAATTCGATTTTCTATTCATTCCACTTCACATGGCACTTATCTCTCACTATATGCTAGACGGGCTTGCCCATCCTACTGAGAAGGAATCTTTTATTTAGAAACCTATCGAGGTGGGAGATTTTCGAGATGTTCTTTCTGTCACTAGGTACCGCCAGTTAAAGTTTATCTTTTCCGGCGTACCTATAGGTGCTACAAGATCGATGATGGTTTGTTTACGTTGTGTCTCCTTCAGCCAGAGTTCTTTGGACTTTTGCGGTTGACTTCTCCGTACTGATGAGGGCCAAGAAGCCTGAAACCGTATGCGGATTGTTAGGTGAACACGACTTAAATTAAACATAATCGAGCTTTTATCAGAAAGAAACATTTGCATTCAATGTCCATTGATATTTTATGGAAGTATGCATGGATTTTCAGGTGAATATCATTCAACGTTCTGCGTGGTATTTGCCAGGAAAGTAGTTGTTTTTCACCTGAGATCTACCTTTCTCTGGTTCAATTTTATATTGAATCCTTTATGTGAAGAAAACCGTTTAAATTCGATTTTTCTATTCATTCCACTTCACATGGCACTTATATCTCTCTATCTCTAGCAGGACAATATCATCGGCTCAAATCAAGAAATCCAGCCATCCGATCAGCATTAGAATCGAATTAAAACTTTCATGCGACTAATAAATGGATTACCATATGGGCAGAAACTGCAGGAGACCACTACATTCAACTAGATGACCCAACGCAGTGTTTCAACGGATCTGACCTGCCACGCCGACTATGGTCAAAGCTCAACCGAGTTAGAACAGGTTGCGGGAAATGTGCTGATTCCTTACACAAATGGGGCAGGGCAGAATCCCGCGGCAAACTATCCGCCACATCATATCAGAATGTCCTAACCGTTCCTATGATTATGACCTTGAAGATTTTATGAAAGCCACACCAGAGGCAATTGAATGGCTACGCAATTTGGATGTAGACATATAGTTTGTCATAATAATTATGTTTGTCCTTATATATTTGAAGTTTCTCTGTTTATATTTAAAATGTCTCTGTTTATACGTATTGTGTATTTTATATTCTTTCTATCATGTACATTGCACTGTAACCCCATACGCTAAATAAATAAATTTACTTCTTGCCTTTTCTTGCGCTTGACACTGCCAGGTTCCTCATATCTTTCTTTAACACTCCGAAAACTCTCTGACTCTAGACCTTGAATCAGGATATCGAACTGCATTCATTCTACTGGCTATTATATAATTTCTGTCATGTTTATGTATATATATATATATATATATATATATATATATATATATATATATATATATATATATATATATATATATGTGTGTTCGGATAGGTTTCCGAAGTCATGATTATTATGAATATTGAAAGTAAGGGTTGAAACGCGTCTAGAAATTTGGTAATTTCGGGTCCCATTTTGGAGCCATCTTTGAGAAAAGGGAAAAAATATATTTAAATATAAGTTATTGATAAGAGGGAAGTGATTTCCAACAAAAGTCTCAATCTGCCCACTCCTAGGGTATAGTCACTGAGGTAGGGATGTGATTTTCCATGAGGTCTCAATCTGCCTACTCCTTAGGTGTTGTCACTTAGGGAATAAAATGATTTTTAACCGAGGTCTCAATCTGCCTTGTCCTAGATTGTAGTCACTTAGGTGGGGTTCAGGATTTCGTCGTCACTGGGGTCTCAATCTGCCTACTCCCCAGGTTTCGCCACTTGCTTTCTCCAAGGTCTCTGAATCTTCCTATTCCTTCGAGGAAACTGAGGATCAGAGGGTGGATGTCGAAGTATTTAACCTAGGTGAATTCAGTAGAGCGGAACTTTGGGCACGGCTTGGTTTGGCAGTAAGCCGAGAAAGTAGATGTTTCCAAGTATTGGGTAGTCTGCGTCCATCATCGCGTTTGTTGAGGCAGTTCGGGCGCATCTCGATCTCAAGGGCTTCACGAATGACCCTCGCTTGCAGTGTTTTTTTATAGAGCTTCGACTGCTGAGGTCATTTGCTCTTTCTACCGCTTATTTAAATTTTAAGGAACATATTTGTACTCTTGAGATAGGAAAGTAGGTTCTTGATTGCTTCTTTCTCATTACGTAGTACGAGGCTTCTTTCAGCTTCTAGGCCAACGATATCTCTCTGTAGTTGGAAGTTTTGACAATTCAGAAAATGCTCGACTGTTAAACGAGTTTGGCACACTTGCATCTTGGTCTTCCTGGGGTGAAAAATTATGATTTTGACCAACCCTTTACCCT
>JAFIRS010008160.1:0-19187 GCA_018342105.1 Gonioctena quinquepunctata
ACTGCTGAGAATGATCATAGTATGCCTTCAACGGACAGACAGATCAGGACAAGAACTGCTCCTAGATACTTACAAGATTTCGTCTAAGAAAGGGAGGTGTTGGGAAACGTTCCCTGTGCTATTCAGAAATAGCAGTATTCAGATAACGATTGACTATTGTTTAAGGTGTGTGACGGACTGTCAGATAATAAAGAACTGTCTTTCAGAAAAGGAATTAAAAGTTGATTTATTTCCGAAAGTATTATTTATTATTACGATACAATCGTAACAGGTATGATGGCCAAAAACCCAGCAGAACTCGACACAAATCAAGCTACAGAAAGTGCAGCAGTTGGCCTATCTGGAAATAACAGGGCCAATATTAACGTATCTCAATGCAGCACTGGAGACAATGCTGAATCTTTCGCCACTGCACCTGTGTGTAATGGGAGAAGCGGCAATGAGTGCCTTCGGACTGCACCAGGCATTGAACTGGCTGGAAATCTGCTTGGACATCTGAAGATTCTGGAAAATATTCCCTCAGAATCCAGGTACAAGCCTTCAGATATTATGCCAGCTAGGCACGACTTCAAAGTGAATTATGAAATGGTTATGAACATCCACCATAACCATCACAACGAACGGGCCTGAACTAGAAAGGAATGCATCATTAAAATGGAGTACCGATGGTTGCGACGGAACGGTTGGGTAGGATTATCGGGTCAAAATTTAAGGCTCTCAAAATACCTAGGCAAAGCCCCAACAATTTTTCAAGCAGAATCCCATGCTATAGAAATTTGCGTCCAAGAATGCTCCAGGAAAGGCTTCAGGAAGCAGAGATCTATATCTTATCAGATAGCCAAGCAGCACTGAAAGCTAGACTGACTTGGGACTCCAAACTATCCATAAGACAACTGGCAACGAACAATCAGCTTACTCTGATGTGGGTGCCAGGTCACAGGGGAACCAAAGTCAATGAATAAGTGGACAGCCCTGCCATGGAAGGCGCAAACATAAAATTTTCTGGCTCCTTCCAAAGCCCACACCAACAAATAAATTTGACGCTGGGAAGCTGACCAAATTAAAATCCACTGAAATAAGGTTCCAGGGCAAAGACAAGCGAGAAGGCTTCTGAGCCCATCGCCGAAGGAAGCTGAAGAGCTTCTCGAGTTGGACAAGGAAAACTTGAAACTGGTAACAGGACTGTTCACCGGACATTGTCCTCCGAGGTATCACCCCAAAGAAATGGATGGTTCAGACAGTGAGCTATGTCGTTACTGCGAGAACTCCGCTGGAACCTCTTTTGCGACTGCCAAACGCCGTTTTTCAAAAGGCTCAAGTTCCTCGGAAGGGTTTCAATAACTCCCTCTGACAACAGGATCTTAGCTCCCAGGAAACTGACACGCTTCGCAAGAAGTTTCGGAATCCCGGGTCTTGAATAGATGAAGGGTAATGTACAAAAGACCTTATAGGTCGAGGTACGGAGAGGTTGAAGAGACATATCGACCCCCCTACAATCTACAATGCAGAACAATCAAAACTGCGATAAATTCAATGAAGTGACAATACCGAACAAATTAATTTGTAATAACAGCTTTTCTAGGACCGAAACGAAGAGCCCGATGATAACTGCAGACTAAGCTAGCCCGTTCCATTCCTATTTTTGGTACAGCAAGAAAACAACTCGGTAATTTTTCATTCCAAAATACTAACAATTATTTATATGATGTTCGCTGAGAATGTTAATTCATTATAATTTTTAACGGACCAATTGGATGATTTGGTGTATACTCATCCCTCTGTCCCTTTCTGATTTCATAGATTCTCTGCTTCATTTCAGTTTTTTCCATATTATTAAAGAATATTATAAAAAAAAATTGTCGTGAGTATTTCTAAAGAGCTTTGAATGATGGATAAACATATTTTACAAAAATAAGTCTTGCATAATTTATCCTGATTATTCACTTTATTATCCACATCGCACCACATAAGATGAAATCGTTCTTGAAATTCGAGTTGGCAGCGGCTTTTTCCCCCGATGATTAATTTAACAGTTGGCTGCGATTCTGAAGCGAATATGACATTTGCGTAAAGTACGTAAAATATGATTCTGTCGGGAGAATGTGATGGCATAGGTCAATTTCCATGCAAATCCCCACTGTCACGACCTCCATTTGTTCCGAGGATGGGTTTCCGCGGTTGCTTCTCTTCAAGAATTTCGTCTTATTTCACGCCCTGTCTAATGCAGGATATTCTTGGTATATTCTATGGAGTGCATATTAATCAATACCGATGAAGACCTACGGATAAAGTGACAGTTTGGGGTCGTTTTACATTATGATTTATGGCTCTGTGTCGGGCCTTCCTTCTAGTTTATTCTTTCGCCATTATTTTTCATTCGCTCCGTTCAAAATGTGGTTCAATAGGAGTTTCGCGATGAATACAGAAAAATTAGTATGTGATATTCATGTGCCATCATTCAAAATATGAATAAACCGAATTATTGAGAAGGACTGCGTTCAAAGTAATTATCTGATAACTGAAAACAGAAATACCATGAAGAATGCAACATACAATGTTTTTTTCGTTCAGTAAATTCTTGAGCATATAATAAAACATACAAGAATATGAATAAAACTTGAGCGGGAACAAATCAATAATCAAAATTTGTGGTGGTCTTTGAGTGAAAATATATTTTTATTTTTACAATAAAAACTTTTTAACAAAAATTAAACCGACGAAAAAATCAACTGAAAAGCGAAAAAAAAACCTTCTTAGTCTAAATGATAATTGAGCTCCTAAACTAATGTAAGTAACTGATTTTGAGTCGGCGCCAAACAAACAATCATCGAATGAAAGAAGTCATCAAAACGCAGCCGTGCATCTCGCTGCCATCATTTTACGCTTCACCTGATTCAATTACCAGTTTGTTTGGCGCCGACTCGAAATCAGTTACTTACATTAGTTTGGGAGCTCAATTATCATTTAGACTAAGAAGGTTTATATTATTTTTTGCTTTTCAGTTGATTTTTTCGTCGGTTTAATTTTTTGTTAAAAAGTTTTTATTTTTTACTTTTCAATTCCGTATTTCGTCGGTTCAACTTTTTGTTAAAAAGTTTTTATTTTTCAATTTTTTGTGGCTAAAATCTACCAATTACTACCTACTTGTTTTTTGATTACTTCCAAAATACTTACTTACCCACCTTGGTTGGTTGGTTGGTTTAAGGCTGACGAGCCAGAGACAGGGTTGGCACTTAGCTTCCCTTGACACTGCGACCAGCTGGGGTCTATTGTATCACTCTGTCGTCAGTGGTTCCTCATTCAAACAGGTTTGTGCCCCTAACTAGGTCTAGAAGCCCGTTGATAAGGTTCTTCGGACTCATGCCCGTTTCCGGGCCGATCTCTCAAAGATTCTGTGTCGCCCACCACTTAGGGCGTCACAGTCGAAGATGAAATACAAGAGTTAGACCCGAGGCCTCCTCTTTGTCTCTTGATGACAAGCCATTCTTCAGTATCTATCCCCATGTCCTGGGTTTTGATAGCTGAAGAATCTTTTTTGGTTTCCATTTTACCAAATGGCTTGGAATCCACTCTGTTTCCAGGAGTTTCTCAGTAGGTGTTCGACCATCTGCTGATCCCTCCTCGGTTGGGTTTATGGTTTCTGGTGCCGAGTGTGATTCAACTGGAATCTCCTCGACTTCCATACCCCTATCGGTGTTGGGTCTTCTTCAACTGGAAGTTCCCCAAGGTCGTTTTGTGAGGGGAAAGGGTCGTCCACGCCTGCGGTGCCCTGCGCAGGTGTAAGGCAGATTACTCTGGGAGGTCGCCATGTATCCCAGAGGCTCCTTTTTTTATACCTGACTGGCTCAGGTATCATCCATCCCTCGGCACGGGTCGCTTGACGCCTTGGATTAAGCCATGTTGTGGTGGCATTTGGTTTGAGATTGACTTAGAGATCCGCAGGTTTTGACTATTTCTGGTCATTCCCACTGGATTTTCCTTGTCAACCCCGTTATCCAGCGATACCACTTGGAGGTAGCCACCTAAGTTTCCGCAACCCATCTTCATCTCTCGTAGGAGGTGAACATGTGTTGACGCAAACTACTCGCCATTACTTACCCACCTTACTTCAACTATCACCAGTTAAATAATATGATCATCTACTTTTACTATTTGTTGTAATATAAATTATTTTCGTTGTTCTGGTTGATCTATTTCATTACTTTGTATATCATTCCATCCTCTCATAAAATATACTGATTTTGACCGAACAAGAATAATGTCAGTAGCGATCTGTCATTGTCAACTACGTATGTGTGTGCCAGTGTTCACTAGTGAAAAATCAATTATCCCCTATTTTTCTACCCGTGAGGGTGGCTAATTCCTTTCGAAATCCAAATATAAGGTATACCCTATCTATTAAAAAAAGGAATCATCCAAATCGAAGAACCCAGTACAAAGTTATGTATGATAGAAAAGGTTAACGGACCAGAATTCAGAGGGTGAGTGATCAATATCCTTCATTTCGCTACCCTTTGGGGAGGATTTCATCTTTGAAATTCAAATGGGACCAAATTCGGAGTACACCCTATCCACTGAAAAATTATCGGAATCAGACGCCTCAGTAAAAAGTCATGCGTGGTCATACATAAAAAATATGATGGAAAAACATAAAATATACGGGTCGAATAGAGAACCTCCTCCTTTTTGGTTTCGTCGGTTAACAAATATGTTATTATCTGAAAATTGCCATCATAAAAGTGGCAGCAAAAAAAGAACAGAACCCCATCAACCAATTTCATTACTGAAAACGTTTAAAAAAAAAACGAAAAATCGCTCAATGTAGGAATTACCAAAGTTCTCAATGATTCCAATATAATTTCCGGAAAAAAGTGTGATACAATATTCAACCTAACGTCAGATATTTACAAGGCTCTAGATAAAAATATCCCATCCTTCATACATCTTTGTTGACTTTTCTGAAGCGTTTGACACAGTTTGCTATGGATGTGTACTGAATACGCTGAAACACCATGGATTGAGTGGTCAAATCTACCAATCCAATAAGGACTACTCATGTGATAGGGAACAGTTTTAACATGGACAGAATTCCAAGTAATCCTATGGTAATCCACAAAGCACTATTGTTGGACCCCTAGTTTTTACGTTATAGTGTGATGAAACTATTAGAAAGAATAAATTGATTGGTTTGGCAGGCAATATGGCCTTAACATATCAGCCAATTGTTCAAGTATTAAAACCTGTCCCTCAGAAGTTCATGGAAACTTTTACGAGTTAGGATCACAGGGGCCTTAACTTTTATAGTGGGATCCGAAACCACTCTCTGAGCTTCGGAAAATATTCCGCCGGCTACAAGAGTCGAACCCGTGCCGGGTACAATACCATCGCTCGTACCACTGAGCCGCCAGCCCCGATTATGAGTGACTACCAGAAAACCGAAATAAAACTGTATTCGAATTAACTAATAGGTAATACCAAACATGATTCCAGTACCTCATGGGATACTTTCAATGAATTGTTCAAAACAAAGATTTCTAATCAATATAGGCTCAATAGATTTCAATAGTTAAAACTGATATTGCAAACGAATTCAATTACTATTTCAGGTAATAATTATGCAAATAAAATCGATTCACGAGAAGAATTCACAGAAGATTCATGAAATTTGAAAAGTGGTATGTGATTATTAAGAGATGTTTCACAGGTGAAAGTTTCCCGAATCGTCTGGAAATTGTCATCATAAAAGCCTAACATGAGAGTGGCACAAAATATAGAATAGGAAATCATCGACCTGATTCATTACTAGTTTTTTTAAACACATTAAAAGTGTGAATTGACAAATTTTCCAATAAGTTTGATATTAGACTGGTTCACAAGTTCAAAAACGTCTCAACTCCTGCGAATTGTGAATCGAAATACGAGTGAGAGCTCATTGAATTCGTAATCACATCGAGCAAAATGTGCGAATGTTTGAAACCATCACATGAACAATTGCAAAAGTTATAAACAATTGAAGATTCCAGGAAGGGGGTCCAGTTTTTTTGCAAATAACTCGGGAACTGTTAACGTCAGAGAATTTTGAAAACAAATTCAAAGTGGAGGAAATACAAAACGATCGATTCTCGAAACTCTAACTCTATAATCAATACTATTTTTTATTCAATGTTGCAAATAGGACTTCGTGTGATGAACGCTGTGCCGTTACGCCACCTTTAAACCGGTCGTTTTGAATATTTTGTTTATAGGATTAAATATCATTTAATTTTTTTTTCAAAATCATGGTACGATCAGGAGAAAAAATCAACAGGGAAAGAATTTCCGAATAATTTTGACAACCCATTCTTTTAATTTCTTGTTCTTATTCCAAATCGGATAATTATTGAACAAAAGCTCTGTGTGGACCTTTCGACAACTTTATTCAATGAAATTATCAAATTCTACAATTGTTATAATCTATCGATCTATTATTAGGAATTATTCAAGCAACAACAAAATAAAAACAAATAAATGGGGGGTTGTTTCTTGCAATACAATTTATTGTTATAACTGTCTCAAGATATGAGAGGGCTATCACATAACATTCAATTTACATGTTAAGCACTATTTGTTTTAACAGTACTTCAAAAAAATGGACATAAAAAAATCTGCTATTTCATTTGATGAAATTTTTTGTTGTTCAAACAGAATATTAAGAACAAATTTTTGTTTTTAAATTAATGATTTGCGATCTACTACAAGATGATAAAAACATTCATGTCTGATTTGTTCATTGAATAAACAATTCCTTATCATCAATTGTCGAATATGTTGATACTCTTTCAGATTCAGAAAATATTACAAAAGCAATCATATGATAAAATATGTTGAAAAAATAGTTTTTGAAGTATTTTTTATTATGGTAAATTTTGAAAATCGAAGCGTTCATTCGATGTATTTAGTTATCAACGGCTATATTCTTCAAACTATTGGAGATACGGTAATGGTAATTCAAGACGATTTTAAAGTGAATGAATCATTCGAATTAACTGAAGAACAAGTTTGTAGCTATTATTGATAATTAGTAACATTTATTTGTTGAGAAAAAACGATGGTTTCTGTATTTTTCGATATTTTATGACATATATCTCTATAAAATGCAGCAATCTTCTTGGAGGTCTCTCCAAGAAGATTATTGAATAATGAAATAAAAACCAAAAAAATGGATCAAACCAATAACTCTTATAGTTTGAAAAATACATGAATTTTATTGACAATCATCTGATTTTCACATCGAATCATTTCATTATTATGTATCCTACAGTGAATTTTGCAATTCTATTCAGACCCGAAGGGCAGCTATTGTTTTTTTATCCATGTTATTTTGCAACACCCCTTACTTTTGAACCCCAGATTTCAAATTATATGATTCAAATTTGAGAAGGTGAAATCACTTTGCCGATAGGCTGCTCAGATGGATACGGTTAGGCCGTGAGTAAGGTTCAATCAATGACTTTTCCTAGTTAATCAAATTTGGCCACTAAAAAAATTATACATTAATTAACTTGACTAGTTCAAGAGTTGGGCGCCAGACTTGCTAAAGACGAAAGTCAAAGATAAATAAAATTAAATAAATGTTACCTAGCTTGTATGGGAAGGCAAATAAATATGCAATAAATCAACTCAACAAATTTATTCCAGATGGAATTAAAATGATTGGATAAGATATATGAACAAATGTTAACAAAGACTAGAAGAGTATTGAAACAAATATTAGAAGAGTATTGAACTTCTCTTAAAAAGAATTGAAAAATTACATAAAAAACCAGTATTTTCGACTCTGATCAAAACCCGAACATTTACAACTATGATTCCTCCAGTTGTTGGTGCCACGAATATACCTTCGGAGATCTTGAGTGAGAGAGATGAAGGCTAGTTTCTTGAAGCTGGTCTCAGCGGTTCTAGGAGGAACTTGGTTTCAGCGGTTAAGATGAAGATGGTCGTGGGTGGTTCTATAGTTGGTTTTAGACCCCCTTATCGGTGATAGCATGATAGCAATGATAGCATACAATGAAAATCTCAGTCTATATAAAAGACTGGAAAATTACGGTGAAAGAACAAAGATAATAAATAGCAATCCAATCTGCTATTCTGGAGTTAAATTTACAAGTTAATTTTAATAATTAAAAATAAATATTGAAAATGAACAAAATTTAAAACCAAACAGAACAAACCTCACCCAAAACGTTATGTTCGAATTCAGTTAAGTTTTGAAACAAGTAAGTTTTGATAAGGTGATTCTATGTACCAGAAGGGTAAAAAAATTTAATGAGGAAAGGTATTCCAAAAGAAATATAAAAATTTCCCTGAAATTTTACCAGGGAAAAAAAATAGTATTTTAAAGCAAAACACAATAAAATTGCCAGAGGAAAAATCAACTATTTCAAATCAAAATATTTAAATGTTGCCAGTGCAAAAATATACCATTTTAAAGCAAATGCCAAAGGAAAATATAGCGTTATAACCAAAATACTCTAGTAAGCTACAAAAAATATAGGGTTTCTGAACCAAGATAATAGTCAGAGTAAAAGTATACTCTCCAGCCAAGATAAGAAGAGAGAGACACACGCCTTCCAGTGAGCACGACTCTCTTAGATAAAGATAAAGTGAAATAATTCTTTTTATTGAAGAATTTCCAAAGATAAACCGAAGAGGGAGACCACACGTCTTTCAGTGGGTACAACTCTCTTAGAAAAAGATAATGTTAAATAATTCTTTTAATTGAAGAATTTTCAAAGATAACTAAAGAGGGCCTTTCAGTGGGCACAACTCTCTTAGATAAAGATAATTTTGAAATAGGGCGGCAATTCCCTTTTCAAATCGATAAAACAGGTGATTCTCAAAAATTTTCGTGAATATCCCTGCTCTTGGCGGAAAAGTAGTAACTGGAGTGAATTGACTCTGCAACGATCAAAAATCAAACAAGCTACACTGGGAATTGAATGGAGTAATAGATATAAGAAATTTATTAAACGGAAATCAACTTTACGCTTGAAGCATATATTGAATCGAATCGAGTGTTCTGAGACCCTTAGGCCAGAGGTACAACTCTCTCCATAAGCAATTCTTTCTCAAGAGAAAAGAAAATCACTCTCATGAACATATAGTTATGAAATAAAGAAAATTGCATACCAGAGAGCCGTCCTATTAGTCACTCCAAACTGTCCCAGAACAATCGAATACGCCCTTCGCTTCAATCGGAATCCTTGGAACAATCCACTGGTTGTGTGAGGTGAGTAAGCTCTAGTCCATTCGAAATTACCAATTACTTGGTACCTAAAAAATGCAAAAGCGTGGAACTGATTTCCAATGAAAAAAACCAGTTCCCAATATTCGGAACAGATGTTACGTTAGCCACAATATGTACCATGAATGATTTGTCAAAATGGCCGAAATATCTATATTTAACCTTCAAAAATTACCATGCGGTATATCCAAGAATTCTAATATTACAAGCATAAGGAAAAAGAATAAAATGCTAATCAGCTACAACATTAATTGAAAGATAAAGAGAATAATATTACTCAACTAAACTCCAGCAGTGAAACTTATTTAACTTATAGATCGTACATATCAAAATCAATTCACCCAGTCCACCTGCCTATCTCGACGTTCAAATCAAGAAAGAGGACGATCATCCTTTCGGTTCGACGAAATCATAGTTCACCTGTTTTTCATTCTCGGTTTTTCTCTACTGAAAAACACTGATAAAAAAACACGGCTCGACGACATGAACACAACTGTCATGATACCACCTTCAAGAGACGATAATAAAGGCGCATTCTTCACGACCTGAGCAGTGACTACTGACCCGTACTACCGTAAAGATAACCGAAAAAGTTATGAGAAATTGGTTATGTATGAGGAAGTAACGAAAAATTCGTTACAATTTCATGATGAAACCATGCAATTCACGTCGAGTTTTCGATTTTTTTTTCAACCTCAACTGTATATTTATTGAATTTCAACAATTCATATATATATATATATATATATATATATATATATATATATATATATAAATATATATATATATATATATATATATATATATATACAGTGCTTCTCAAAAGTCCTCTCCCCCCCTCTTATTTTTGGAACGATTCTACATAAACAAGTGAAATTTGGAAACTTAATATTAAAGGTTGTAAACTTCCCTACTAGAGATGATAGATGACGAAATCGTCAAAGATGATGTCACGAGGCCATTGTGACCAATAATTTTGAATGGAACCCTACGGCAAGCGACACCTCTTTTGAAAGGTATCGAAAAAACCTATTCAATGATACTAATTTTGTTTGTGTTTATGGCAGTTTTGGCAACCTTCCTTTAAGAAACGCAAAGCTGTGATGAACTAAATCCGTTAATACTCAAATTCCGAATTCAAGCTCCGCCTCTGTATAGTTGTCAAATAAGCTGACGTTTTTGTTAGTCCCACTAATTCGACGTTTTTGTAATTGTCCAAGTTTTTGTACATTTAATAATTTGTGTATTGTTGATCGAACGTTCAACTGTTTAAGCAGCTTTTGGTACTTTTAATATTTTTGTACATTTTAATAATTTGTTAAACTGTTGTGAGCCGAACGTTTAAGTGTTCCAAGAAGCGAAATGGTACGTGCTTTAGGTGATAAAGTAGCAGCGATTCTAATTCTTGGTGAAACTGGACAGAATATTCATGCAGCAGAACGCATTTTTAATGAGAGGTTTCCTGATCGCCCCGTTTCGAGGACTTATTTGAGGGACCTTCTTCGTAAGTTTGGAAGAACGGAAAGTATTAATGATGCAAAACGATCTGGCAGACCACAAATTTCTGATGAGAAAAGAATTGATATACTGGCAGAAGTAATAGTTAATCTTACTTCTTCAACAACTCACGTTGCATCTTCCTGTGAAGTCAGTCGAAGTACAGTACATATGGTGTTGAAAAAAAACAAATTTCATTCACACAGATTGAAAATGGTTTATCAACTCTCAGACGACGACCCAGACCGAAGACTAGAATTTTGTGAAAATATGGAAACTAAAATTAACCAACAGCCAGACTATGTCAAAACAATTTGTTTCAGTGACGAAAGTACTTTCTATCTTAATGGAAATGTAAATGTAAATACACAGAATGTGAGGTATTGGAGTGATGCAAGTTCTCACCTCCCAATTTCCTCAGAAGGTGAATGTTTGGGCAGGTATCCTGGGAAACCACATCGTTGGGCCCCTTCTCTCAAATACTGATTTAACTGGTGGGGTTTATCTGGAGCTGTTGCAAAACGCAATAGAACCGTTAATCCTTGCAATTTTGGAAGATAATCCAGATGAATTAAGAAAATAACATTCCGACAGGATTGTGCTCCTCCACACTATTACGGTGCAGTGAGACGGTATTTGGATGAGGAGTATCGTGGTAGATGGATTGGACGACGAGGTTCAACAGGATGGCCAGCTCGATCACCGGACCTCACACCTTTGGATTTTTTTCTATGGAGGTACCTCAAATAGAAGGTTTACGCCACTGAACCTGACAACATTGACGTTTTGAAACAACGTATTGTTGCAGAATGTGAGGCTGTTTCTGTAGACACATTTGCAAAAGTACGAGAAGAGTTTAAAAAAAGGATATTTCACTGTCAGGAAGTGAATGGAGGTCACTTCGAGCAATTTCTTCAAGTAGATACTGATTCTTAAATCTGTAATTAATATCATACAGAATGGAATTTGAATTTTAATGTCTACTAATGAGCCATTAAAACTGCCATGAACACAAACAAAATTGGTATCATTGAATAGATTTTTGCGATACCTTTTAAAAGAGGTGTCGCTTGCCGTAGGGTTCCATTCAAAATTATTGGTCATAATGGCCTTGTGACGTCATCTTTGACGATTTCGTCATCTTTCATCACTAGTAGGGAACTTTACAACTTTTAATATTGAGTTTCCAAATTTCACTTGTTTATGTTTGATCGTTCCAAAACTAAGAGGGGTGAAGGGGACTTTCGAGGAACACAGTATATATATATATATATATATATATATATATATATATATATATATATATATATATATATAAATATAAAATATAAATATATATATATATATATATATATATAATGTTATGGATAAAAATGTTCAAATACTATAACACAATCAATTTCATACTCTGGCATAATGATTACAATCCATAATTCTTCAAAAGACAACAAAAAGTCTAGATTTACGAAAATTTCCTGAATAAAATGTGATCAACAAAATTATTAATTTGAAACATAAAGTATATGAAATTGTAGCTAACTAAAAGTAGCCAATGGTAGAACAGCAAACTTCTTGATGACAATAGCCAATCAGGGAACAGTATGGTCACATGTAGGATTTGAAATTGTGAGAGAATAAGAGCGGGAAAGTGTCAGAGGCAATTATCACTGAAATTTGTACATAGTTAATAAGAATGGAAAAATAGTTTCATGTATAAGTTATGACAAATGAACCCAAAGAGTGAAAATGTGACAATTTAGTGCGCGAATTCAAAAATTCGAATCGGAGGGAAGGAACAAAAATGGTATCCAGGTGACAAAAAACAAAGCCACAAAAGGAGATCAAAAAGAGAATTCAAAACGAATGCCACGTTATAGTTTGGGAGAAAGAAAAATTGAATATTATACATTATAAGCGGAAAACCAACATTACCTTATTTGTACACCATATACAAGTATCCAAAGCTGATTGCTGAATTTGTATGGTTCCTTCTATTTGGTATTGGAGTGAAAGGGAATACAAATCCTGGCTTGTATTGAACAGCGACAGTTCCAGACAGGTATAAACCTTCCATGGTGCACATTCCGAACTGAACAATTTTACTAATAACGCATATTCCATCGGAAAAAGTTTATTTCAATTGATTTCGAACTATTGAAGAAATTTTCACTTTCAAGGTAAGAGTGAGGTTGTGTATATTTTACCAATGAACTTTTCTCATGATTATCCATGAATATTTGTAGATTCACCTTAGAGTAAGTTATCTTTCGTAGGCCAGGTAAAATTTAGTATTCCTGAATAAAGGAAATAATTGTTTTTGATACTTTGTCGTTTGTTTTCTACATGATCAACAATCATACTTATGACCATTGAATGAATAGAAATTTGACATATCAAGCAGTGGCTAGTGGCTCAATTGACTGAACCGGCTATCTGAGACAAGAGGTGTACCAACTGAGTTTAGCTGTTGTAAGGAAAGTGATAACAATTGGCAGCAACGTGACGAGAGAACAGTGACATTAGCTAGCAATTATTATTACATCATACAAAATATTATACAGGGGAAAATACTTATCTATATCATAACAATTTGTCTCACAACAAAGAATAGAGAAAATTATTAGCTTCTTTCATATTATAACAACAATTCATATTTACAATTATCAATATATTACCATTGGCACCCAAAAGTGGGGCGAAATAATAACAAAATAATTTGTTATATCATCATTATATTACAATAAATATATATTTATATATACATCAGCAGGGTCTATTATAAATTGAAGGAATAAACATAAAAAAATAACACTCGGTAATATAACGAAAGATTTTGCAATTAAATTAGTGAAATTACATATGAATTTTATCTTTTTTTTTATATTTATACATAATTTTAATATTTATATTGATATTTCTCTCATTATATGGACCGTTGGAATCATCAGCAATCCTCTTTTCTTTGTTTTGAATTATGCAGGCCACAAATTTGCCCAAAAAATCACTATTTATAAAACTCAGCTGATGTTTCATAACATACAATACAGAGTGGAATATTTGGTCCAGTTTTTACTGCCAAGTGTCTAGCAAATATTTATATAGTGAGCCCGTGGAATATGATCTCGAATTCAATTCTTGACGATTCGGCATGTGACACTACCAACATTCAAAGACAAGTAATTACAAGTGTAGCAAAATGTTAAGCTATGGCAGTCAACCAATTAAAATTTTGCGTCCATTTATATATTTATTCATTTATTCACATCAGTAGGCTACTCAACAGATAGTTTGACCCATCCAATTATAGTGTGGTGAGGAACAAAACAATATGATATAAAATTATGAAAGTTGACAATAAACTGAGATGTTGAAAACAAACATTGTATGTAGAAAAATGACTCAGTTAAGAAATGAATGTGGGCTTTGATTGAATAGTTAACATATCACAAATGTGGTTATATTCATAACAAGATATGAGTCCCATCATCATTTAGGAAGGTAACATAGTACAACAATCAATGTGAGCGGAAATTAAATAGGATGAAAATAATACAACCAAAAAATAATTGTGGCCTCAGTTGTTCAATCAACATATTAATGAGATATATACCTAATCCAAGGAAAGGTCAACTGATTGCCTTGGAGTAATAGCAAAACTCCACGGTCGATGTGAGCGAACAGACAATATTATTGAAGTATTATATGGAGAGATCTAGTTCATTGGAGAATGCATTTCTATTGAGGGAGTGGAAAGTGGGAGAAATATTCAGATATTTCCAAAAACAGAATTATAGGATCTCAGGAATGAATGGTGAGTTCAAGTGTTCATTCGTTGAACTGTGGCCTGCCACGAACTGAGGTCCATTCCTCACCAAATACTGTGAGCAGTTGAATTTGAGTCTACTGGGAAGGAACGATGAATCAAGCGATTTGTTGACTATTTAAAAAATCATACAAACTTTCTTCTCGTATGAAGTTTCTCAATTCTATAGTATCTCAGATTCTGTTCGTATGAGAAGTGGTGACGTTGTTGATTGAATCTGAAGTACAGTACACTAACAATTTTTTTGGTCTTCTCAATACGATCAGAATGGACATTATTATGGGGATTCCAAATGATGGAGGCATACTCCAAGGTCAAACTCACCAAATAATTATATAGAGCAATCACACCATCGGGCTTTGGGAAGCTTCCAGTTGCTCTAAGAATAAAGCCAAGACTTGTTGGCTAACGTACCTATCATAGGTGAGTTTGGTATCTTGAACAACCCTCAAATCATTAATACGATTTGATTCCTAAGAGGCTCTCCACCTGAAAATGGATCAGAAGCAGGGGTGACGCACTTCGAGTGAATACTATTTAGAATTATTCACTCAGATTCAAATGAAATTTGTTGAGTTTGCAATAATTTGAGAAATAATTCAAATCCTGTTGAGAGTCTTGATCTTCTGTGCATGCTATAGGTTTATAAATGTTCTAGTAAACCGCATATATCAGGCTCTTATATCGTTAATGTAGATATTGAAAAACAGAAGACTTGAATGAGAACCTTGACACACCCTTGATGTGATTTGGAGACAATCAGAATGAGAGCCGTCAACCATAGCATGTTAGTTAGACACACACACATAAGGATTTTCTGGCATATTTGGTTTGGAACAGACGATATATCTCTGTTAGATCTCTCCGTTAGTAGCCGATGACAGGCGAAGTCCGTGAATAATCGAGTCGGTCAAAGAGCTGCTCCGCCGCAGATCCCATTTAGTAGTTAGTGTATGGTACGATGTAAACTTTAAAATGGAGTGGACCAAACAAATAATTACCGAAGTCATGGAAAGGTACGGTGTACGACCTTGTCTCTTGAACGTCAAAAATAAAGTTTATTTGAACAAAAATCTAACATTTGCAATAATTTGCAGTATTCAATCGCAAAAAATATATGAGATCCGCCGTTTCATTTTGTCTCAGTTCTTGTATAAATTTCATTTTACGACTCATTTTGCTCGACGTCGTGTTTTTTTCTAGGTAACTAATGTTACCATATACACCAAAAATCATGAGACGAAAAATTATGGGGCGAAAAATTATGAGACGAAAAATTATGAGACGAAAAATTATGGGAGATCTGATCCCTCACGAACTACTTCGTGAAGGTGCGATGGTCACTGTCGGATTTGTCCTTTGGCAGACCAGTTTCACGGGCGTGGACTGGCAGATATGAGCTACATCATTTCGTGTGTGTCCAGCTATTGGTGTCTATCGGTAACTTATGACGTGAGGAAGCTGCCATGTTCACCGACGTTCCGGAGCCTCACACAGTACTCGAATCTTGTCAAAGGAATTCGGAAAATCAATTTACACAGCGCAAGTGGGGAGTCCATTATCCATGTTATTCAGCGCCTCTTGAACAAACGGAACAAGGTTGATAATAATTTATCTGTGTTCATAAAAGCCATGCTGGTTCGGAATGATTTGAGCTCTCTCCGGTTACTCCTCTGGAGGTTGCCACTAAGGCCTGCTGGCGTACGTTATGAAGGGGACCGTATTGGAGCTCGCAGTCATAGAGAAGAAAAAAGTATGACGGTTTTAGGTTAAGAATTTCATTATCCGTTATGGGGGCCGACTCGACTAGAATGTTTAACGGTCTCGGTTGACTACTACGGAGCTCTAAGATATGTGAGGTTATCGTGTGAGAATGCCGCATTGGGGACCAATCATCCATAGAAAAATTACGGTTTGAGGTTAAGAATTCCACTAATATTCAATATTGGAAGACCGACCCGACAAAAAAGCGAATCAATATTGCATTTCCATTCAGTTCTGGGCTATGTTCAAAGTTTCAAGTCTATACTTTATCGGGAAGATAGTTTGAAATCGAATTATTCTCATTATCATTAATACAGACAAACCAACAGACAGACGGACAAGAAACCGAATTAATATTACATTTTCATTCAGTTCTGGAGATATGTTCAAAGTTTCAAGTCTCTAGTTCATCGGAAAGTTATTCTGAAATTTATTGCTTCTCAATACTATTATTATTATCATTATTACAGACAAAACCAACAGAGAGACGGACAAGAAAGCGAGTTAATATTGCATTTCCATTTAGTTCTAGGCTATGTTCAAAGTTTCAAGTCTATACTTTATCGGGAAGATAGTTTGAAATCGAATTATTCTCATTATCATTAATACATACAAACCCACAGACAGACGAACAAGAAAGCGAATTAATATTGCATTTTCATTCAGTTCTGGAGATATGTTCAAAGTTTCAAGTCTCTAGCTCATCGGAAAGTTATTCTGAAATGTATTGCTTCTCACTACTATTATTATCATTCATTGGAATTTGTTCAGAATTATCAGTCTTGCATTAATTCTTAGTTCATTTTGCAAATAGATTGTCCAATGCTGCAATGACGGTGGACGTCTAGGATTTCCAAACATACATCATGTATAAGCACACCAAAATTAATTGTGAATACCATAAATAAAATATCAGACTGATATGTTGAAAACCAAATACATTTTCATAGATCGCGTATACACATACAAAAATTTATGGAGCTCCATCATACTAAAATATACGCTAGAAGAAAAAACAAACCATACTCCGATCATATCATTCAATAATACATACCTACTATATGCCATCTTTTGAATAAGATTTACTGAAATATGCAGTTCAAAAATAAAGATTCAGCCAAACAAATCTTTCCCATAAACAAAATACCTGCGATTCCATTCGGGAAACCGATATTTGTTGTTGTTCTTTTCGAAGTTATATAAACAAATACTCGATTTCGATTACAACGATATCTCGAAAAAACAAATAAACAATTGATTGAATATTTTACATTAAAAAAAGCATTGAAAATTTTTCAGCGTGAACCAAAATTTCCAAAAAATTTCCCAAAAGAAAAAAATTTTATATTGTCTGAAAATATTCACTTTTCCAAGGGGAAAAAAAAAGTAAATTTGTTGGGAAAACCACCATAAAAATTTTTGTACCATTCTTTACATTAACAGGAATGAACAAAGGGGTTTTTGATTCGTTTGGGAGGCAGACGTCACCCAAAAGCCATTGCATTATATTTTCGCAAAAGTTACATCAGTTCCAAGAATGCTGCTGAGTTTATCAGTTTTTAAATTACGTAGTAAAGGGAAAATTGATGTGGGTGGGCTGATCATAGGCGTCAGGTTCTCCCTCATCTGTCCCCCTAACGGAACTTTTTCTATTCAGTGCTCTCTTTTTTGCTCTCTGGTTTGTGTGTTTCATCCCAAACATCTAAAAAAGTTTAAATTTATTTCATTTTATTTTGTATTTGATTTTTCCCAAATTTTTTTCTTTAAAAAAAATAATTTTTTTTAAAATTTTTTTTTTATGCCAAAAAGGGGACTTTTAGTTTTTTTTTTTTTCAAAAAATTTCTTCATATATCGAGGGGTGGGGGTTTTTTATTTGTTTTTCGGGACTTTTTTTTCCAAATGGGTATATTTTTTCCACGTTTTTTAAAAGGGATTTTTTTGGGATCAACTTGTTTTTTTGTTTTTCAAAAAGTTTTAAACTGAGCAGATTTTTTTTTAAATATTTCTTTTAAAGAGTTTTTCAAAGTTTTTTTCCCAAAAAGTGCCCAAAAAAACAGAGCTTGGGGAAAAGGGTTTGGGTTTTTTTTAAACTTCACATTTAAAAATTTGGGTTTGGGGTTCACGGGTTTTTTTTAAATCCAATTTTTTTTTTTTCAGCATTCTCGTATATATACCGGGGGGAATCCAAAAATTTTTAAAATTTACATGTTTTTTTTTTTTTCAAACTTTCGGAAAATGCCGAATTGTTTTTTCCAACTTTTCTCATATAGGGGGGAACACTTTGAACTTTTATTTTCCCGCTTTCTCGTATATACCGGGTGACATATCCAAACCTTTTTTTAAATTTAAGCTATTTTTCAAACTTTTTTTTATTTTCAAAACTAATATTATAGGAAAAATTTTACCAAGCAGTGGGGAAAAAAGGGCTTTAAAAATGTCCGGGAAATTTTCCCATTTCTGACCCCAAAAATTTTACCCGGGACTAACTAACTCCAAAGTTATAATTGGGGTTATAAAACCATAATTGGAACCCCCAAATCTCCTTCAAAAAAACCAAAAAATTAATTTGGCGTAGTGCGTAGTATGAAATTACTTTTATGGACTTCAAATTTACCTTCCGCCTCAAATTTGGGGGTTATTTACTTTGGTTAAATTTACCCCCAAAAGGGAACCAGCAAAATGTGTTCAAAATACTTGGGAAACCCCAGGAAAAACCTTCTGGTGAATATTTACCTAAATTTTAACCTCATGTGTGTTCATATAGTCAGGGGAAATTTACAAGTCAGTAAACAGGGGCTACCTTTTATACTCTTTTTTTA
>JAFIRS010008161.1:0-19174 GCA_018342105.1 Gonioctena quinquepunctata
AGGAAAATAATAGGATCGATAGATACGATAGGATACCATAGGATAATAGGATACATTGATAGAATGATACGATAGGATACGATAGGATAGATAGATAATAGATAGATGACAAAGGAAAGGAACAAACGAGATCGAGACGCTCTAGAATGGCGGCTCGTTATAGTCGGAATTGTCAAAGGCAACCCTGCAATTCGCATTACAATACTATATTTCGAGGTTTTCACCTAGATTTCATTCGAACTTTTTCCGAATTATACAAAATATATTTTATGAAAAATAATATTTAACATTATTTGCTGAAATGGGCCAAATGCGGCATTTCACGACACGACCTCCAAAAGGACGCTTAACAAATGTACCAACCATATTTATCACCAACACACCACCAACGCCTTGAAAGAGGCTTTTTTTACTTTATGTCAACAGCATCATACATCTTATATGCCAAATACCCCAGAGGGTTAACAGTAATTGGTCCCTATCCTAATTGGGTATAATGTTAACTTAAAACTACTTACTTAAAATTTCAAATTTTTTCAGGTAACATGAACCAACAGATAAGATACTCCTCAATCAATCTCAATCCCTCAAGAGTGACAATATATAGCCAGAAACTAGATGTGTCATCCGTAGCCGGGTTATAGCGTTTGGCCATCTGTAGCCGGAATATAGCTGTTTGGCCATCGTAGCGGAATATAGCTGTTTGGCCTTCCGTAGTGGAATATAGTTGTTTTAAGAAAACGAACTATAGTGAAAAAAACTGGAAGTTTTGAAACGAACGAAGGAACGAAACGAATGGAACGAAACGTGATAGATACGAAGAACGATAGGATACGATATACGTGATAATAGGATATGATAGGATATGTTCAAGGATATGATAGGATATATGAAACTTCGAACAAAAGGAAACGAAAACGATACGATCGATACGATAGGATACGATGATAGATAGCTATGACAATAGGATAGATAGGATCGATAGGATAGAATAGGATGTGATTGCACAATAGGATAGATGGATACGATAGGATACAGATAGTAGATACGATAGGATAGATAGGATAAATGGATACGATTCAACGCGAAATACGATGATAGGAAACTGAACGAGATCGCCTAGAATGGCGGCTGTATAGGTCGGAATTGTCAGGTAACCCTGCAATTCGCAATTACAATACTATATTTCGAGTGTTTCACCTAGATTTCATTCGAACTTTTCCGAATTATACAAAATATATTTTATGAAAATAATATTTAACATTATTTGCTGAAATGGGCCAAATGCGGCATTTCACGACACGACTCTCCAAAAGGACGCTTAACAAATGTACCAACCATATTTATCACCAACAATCCACCAACGCCTTGAAAGAGGCTTTTTACTTTATGTCAACAGCATCATACATCTTATATGCCCAAATACCCCAGAGGGTTAACAGTAATTGGTCCCTATCCAATTGGGTATAATGTTAACTTAAAACTACTTACTTAAAATTTCAAATTTTTCAGGTAACATGAACCGAACAGATAGATACTCCTCAATCAATCTCAATCCCCTCGAAGAGTGACAATATATAGCCAGAAAACTAGATGTGTCCATCCGAGCCGGTATATAGCTGTTTGGCCATCTGTAGCCGGGAATATAGCTGTTTGGCCATCCGTAGCCGGAATATAGCTGTTTGGCCTTCCGTAGCGGGAATATAGTTGTTTTAAGAAAACGAACTATAGTGAAAAAAACTCGGTAAGTTTTAAGAAACGGAACGAGAACGAAACGTAAATGGATACCAAGATACTAATACGAACGATGGATCGTAGGATACGATACGATTGGATCGATAGGATACGATAGGATATGAAATAGCGTTATGAAGGGATATGTTGAGATACGATTGAAAAAAAGGATAACGAACGACGAAACGATGGACGATCGATAGATCGATAGATACGATAGGATACGATGGATACGATCAGGATACTGATAGGATACGATAGGATAGATAGGATAGATAGATATTATAGGAACGATACGATACGATTAAGATACGATAGGTATTATGATAGGATATGATAGGATAGATATATGGATACGAGATAGGATACGATAGGATACGATAGATATAGGATAGGATACGATGAAACGAAATGAACGAAAGGATAAACGATACGATGATACGATACGAGTACGCTAGAATGGCGGCTCGTATAGGTCGGAATTGTCAAAAGGGCGTAACCCTGCAATTCGCAATTACAATACTATATTTCGAGTGTTTTCACTCTAGATTTCAATCGAACTTTTTTCCGAATTATACAAAATATATTTTATGAAAAATAATATTTAACATTGATTTGCTGAAATGGGCCAAATGCGGCATTTCACGACACGACCTCTCCAAAAAGGACGCTTAACAAATGTACCAACCATATTTATCACCAACACATCCACCAACGCCTTGAAAGAGGCTTTTTTATTACTTTATGTCAACAGCATCATACATCTTATATGCCCAAATACCCCAGAGGGTTAACAGTAATTGGTCCCTATCCTAATTGGGTATAATGTTAACTTAAAACTACTTACTTAAAATTTCAAATTTTTTCAGGTAACATGAACCGAACAGATAAGGATACTCCTCAATCAATCTCAATCCCCCTCGAAGAGTGACAATATATAGCCAGAAAACTAGATGTGTGCCATCCGTAGCCGGGTATATAGCTGTTTGGCCATCTGTAGCCGGGAATATAGCTGTTTGGCCATCCGTAGCCGGAATATAGCTGTTTGGCCTTCCGTAGCCGGGAATATAGTTGTTTTTTAAGAAAAACGAACTATAGTGAAAAAAAAACTCAGGTAAGTTTTAACGAAACGGAACGGAATGGAACGAAACGATACAATAGGATACGCTAGGATACGATAGGATACGATAGGATACAACAGGATACGATTGGATAGGAATGGATACGATAGGATACGATAGGATATGATAGGATATGATGAGATACGATTCGAAACAAAAGGAAACGAAAGGAAACGAGACGAGACGTCTAGAATGGCGGCTCGGTATAGGTCGGAATTGTCAAAAGGGGCGTAACCCTGCAATTCGCAATTACAATACTAGTAGATAGGCTAGGCGGGTTCTAACTCATCCCCTATTTAGGGGTGGGTTTTGGCGAGCGGTTGAGGGGGTGGTTTTCGGGTGGGGGTAGGGATGATGGCGGCAGCCATGTTGTGGGAGGGGTTTGTGAAAAAGATGGCGGTGAGAGGGGTGGGGGTGGTTGTATGTGGGTAGGGGGGGGGATGAGTGGCCTGTGATTGGTCGGAATGGTGGCAGCCATGTTGTGTATGGGAGTGTGTGATTGAGAGTGGGGGTGGAGAGAGCTGTGATAGGTCGTGGAGTGGTGATAGCCGCCGGCCGCTATCCAAAGCCGAGCAGCCATATTGAAATGGGGTGTCAACCAATATCCGTCAACGGCATTGGTCGGACGGAAGTGTCACGTGATCAGTGAATGGCGGCGGCCATTTTGGAAAGTGGGAGGAGGCAGCGATGATGCGGCTATGACTCAACCGACAAGTCTTTGCAGGAATATTATCTACGTCAGCACTTCTTATCAGTTGTTTATTTAAGCGACCGGATATCGGCGGCATCCTTTGTTTACATTAACTGAGATAAGATATCGGCGGCATCCTTTGTGAAAGAGTTTGTTTACATTAACAAGATAAGAGAGTATGCAGCTGCATGCTCGAACCGTGGGATAACTTCATTCATATGATTACTATTCGTATTTGTATCTAAGCGGACTAAGGCACTGTCGGCGACATGGAAGCGGTGTGGGATCGGCCAAATGATTGCATCATCCAGTTCTGAGAATTTTGTCGAGTTGACAGTTTTCGAATTGCGCAGTAGGAAATTGATGTGGGTGACCGATCCCCACCGTCAGCTTCATTCTTCATCTGTCCTCTGAACTGTGAACATCGTTCTATTCAGTGCTCTCTTTCTTGCTCTCTGAGTTTGTGTGTGTGCATCTACCAAACATCTAAAAACGTAAGTTTTTATTTTATTGTTTTCCTTTTTTTTCAAAACCTTTTTTCTTGTATGCCAAAAGGGTACTTTGAGTTTTTTTTACTTCATATATCGAGGGTGGGGGTTTTTTCTATTTGTTTGCGGGGAGGGATTGTTTTTTCTGCAAAACATTTTAAGGATTGTTTATTTATTATAGATGAATCTTGCAGAAATAAACGCTGTTGCGAGCAGTAGCTACAGGGAAACCGTAGCTCTATCAACATTGCCGCTAAACAAGCCCATGCTAATCGAGAAATTGAGAGCAGTCAAACGAAGTACGGGGACATTAATAGTAGCCGATTTGGGAAAACCCAAAACAGTCTTCCTACCAAGGAAGGTATTCGAGGTGTTACAACCGAAAATCGACGAGTTCAAACCTCGAGAATATTCAATCATCATAAAGCCATCCACAACGAAGATACCAGTCTTTGAATTCATCAAAAACTAGACCATTCATCATCAACAAAACTAAGGCCCCCCATCCACCACGACGACAACGACAACTGGAACGGCTGTATTCGATTCCATTAAAGGTGAGAGAGAGAGAGAAACTATATCTGTATTTTGTGAAAAAGCATTCATTCTTCTCGTTTTTTTTTAAATAACCATGAATTCTGAACAAATTGCCGTTCTCAGCGATGAGATAATTATTAAATACAGGGAGGCTCAAAAACTTCTCAAACAAAAATCCAGTCCAATGGAACGTGAAACATGGCTAAAACATTTAACTTATAGTATTCGGCTTTGTACAAAGGGTATCAAAATTTCTGCCAACAGTTCCATCGGAATATTGAGAAAATTGGAAACAAATTTGGGTCATTTGAAAACATGTCGTAATTTCATTAAACATTTAGGGTGGAGGGTCAGGGGTTGGCTGTCAGAAAAATCTAAAAAGCAGAGTTGTTTGGGAAGATTTAAAGTCGACGTTCCGGGACGAGTTCGTACAGGGTAATCATAAATTTGACACATAAAGATACGAATCAATTTTCAAAGACGCCTTCAGCCTTTCAAACGTAGAATCAATAACACCGAAAAGATTTCAGGGGTGGTACCAGCCCCATGCTGAAGGTTAATACATGTTTTTGCGGGGAATTCGTCAAAATGGGCTTGGATGAGGAAAAACTTGATTTAAAATATCTCAATACTAAAAACGAAGTGATTGATAGGGGAACAGATTTACAGGGGTGGTTCCAGGAATTTGTTGTAGATAAATTGGGGCATAAATTGGAAGAATTTTGTGGGAAAGAAAGCGGGTGGGCATTACAAAAAATCGTAAATTTGGAAGTAAATATCAATAAATCAGGTTTGGGCAAAGGGGGTTCATCTTTCATCGAACTTCCACAAGCTATAATGAAAAAACGTGCCTGTATTAACGTGCGAAATACCGACGACAACAATTGTTTCGGATGGGCAGTCGTGTCCGCTCTGTATCCCGTTGAAAAAAATACAGAACGTACATCGAAATACCCTCATTGGTCGACCGTACTGAATATGGAGGGGTTGGAATTTCCCATAACTCTCGGCCAAATATCAAAATTCGACGGTATTTCGGTAAATGTTTATATTTTGGAATTGGTTAAATCATCAGCGAAAAACGATGACGACGCACATACATTTTTCACAATTGTACCGACGAGACTTACAAAAGAAAAATTGGCTCGACATGTCAACCTACTCATGATTCAAAATAAATACTCTGTAAAATTGAATGATTACGAAGCACCACCGGAAATTGACGATGACGACGAACAGACAGACATTAAATTCCACTACTGCTGGATTAAAGATCTTTCCCGATTGGTTGGCTCACAAATCAGTAAACATAAGACAAAATATTACATTTGTGATAGATGTCTAAATTATTTCCGTAGTCAGGAGAAATTAGACAATCATACTGTTGATTGTGAAAAAGCTAATCATTACAAGATTTCCTTCCCAAAATATGACCATGTCGAGTTCAAGGACTTTGTACATAAAGAAATGGTTCCATTTGTGATATATGCCGATTTTGAATCGATTTTGGAACCGTTCACTGATGATGAAACCAAGTCCAAAACAGCGAAATACCAAAACATATTCCCTATAGCGCAGGCTTATATTTTAAATGCAATTATGATGACACTCTGTCATATTACGATAGCCATCGAGGATTGGATTCGATGGAATGGTTCGCGGAACAATTGAAAACCATAGCCCAATTCGTTGAGGGAAAAATTTTAAAAATCGTACCCATGTCTGTCAATCCCATAAGAACGGCAGCGGATTCAACTTGTCATATTTGCGAGAAACCTTTCCAAAAAGATCAAATGATTGTAGCCGACCATAATCATTTCACAGGTGCATTAAGAGGATGGGCACATCAAAACCCATGCAACCTCAACTATAAAAAATCCTTTGTGCTCCCCATTGTTTTCCACAATCTTAGCGGCTACGACAGCCATTTCATTATTCGAGATATTGCGAAAAGAGGCAGGGTGAGTCTTCTTCCAATAAACAAAGAGAAATATATATCTTCACACAATAGGACGAACAGACAGACATTAAATTCCGTTTCATTGATTCTTTTCGATTCATGGGCGCAAGCCTGACGAGTTGGTGCGCACGCTCAGAGTGGAAGATCTCTGTAATACAAAGCGCGAATTTCAAAATTTAAACGATGAACAATTTTCACTAATCACACGCAAAGGGGTATTCCCCTACGACTTTGTGGATTCCATGGAGAAACTTGAGATTACAGCGTTGCCAGATATCGATAAATTCCACAATCAGCTGAACGATTGCGATATCTCCGAGCATGAATACCAACATGCCCAGAAGGTGTGGCAATCGTTCGATTTGGCAACACTGGGCGACTACTCTGACTTATACATGAAAACCGATATTTTATTGCTATGTGACGTCTTTGAAAATTTCCGACAATTGGGTCACGATACTTATGGACTCGACCCCGCTTGGTACTATACCATGCCTGGCTATTCGTGGTCATGCATGTTAAAGTACACAAAGTGTAAGTTGGAGATTATCAAAGATGTCGACATGCTTTTGTTTGTGGAAAAAGGGATTCGGGGCGGTATAAGTCAGTGTTGTAACCGATTCTCTCAAGCGAATAATAAATATATGGGGGAGAGGTATGATCCTCAGCAGCCCTCCAAATATCTATTATACTTGGATGTAAACAACCTCTATGGATGGGCTATGAGGGAGTATTTACCCTCTGGAGGGTTCAAATGGGTCGAAGATTTCGATAATTTGAACGTTCTGGAGGTGTCGGATACCTCTGATATAGGCTATATCCTCGAAGTCGATTTGGAATACCCCGAAGGAATACACGATGACCATAAAGATTTTCCACTTTGTGCAGAACATCGAACTCCTCCAGGTTCAAAATTACCAAAATTATTGACCACCCTGTACAACAAAGAAAACTATGTCGTACATTATCGAATACTGAAACAAGCTTTGGAAAACGGTCTTCTCCTCAAAAGTTCACAGAGTGTTGCAGTTCAAACAATCGGCATGGCTGCAACCCTACATTGAATTAAATACAAAATTACGCGCCCAAGCTACAACCACTTTCGGAAAAAATAACTATAAATTGGCTATAAACAGTATTTTCGGAAAGACCATGGAAAATATTAGGAAGCACAGAGTGGTGAAAATGGTCAATAAATGGGAGGGTAGGTATGAGGCGAAAAATTTGATAAGTAACCCGAAATTCCACAACCGAACCATCTTCGATGAAAACTTGATGGCTATCGAAATGAACAGGTCTGAACTGCTATTCAATAAACCCCTCTATATCGGTATGGCTATTTTAGATATATCCAAAATTTGTGTCTACGATTTTCACTATAAATTCATGTTGAAAAAATTCGAGACCAATCAGTGTAAGTTGATGTACACGGATACGGATTCTCTCATATACGAAATTAAATGCGATGATGTGTATAGAGATTTAATCGGGGAGAACTTGGAAAAATTCGATACGAGCGACTACCCATGCGAAAACTCGTACGGTATTCCGCAGGTAAACAATAAAATTCCAGGTTTGATGAAAGATGAAGCGAACGGGTGCATCATGACAGATTTCGTCGGACTCCGTTCAAAATTATACACCTATAAAATTCAGGGTGGAAAATGTGTTAAAAAATCCAAAGGAGTCCGATATAATGTTGTGGAAAATAAAATTTCCTTTGAAGACTATGTCGATTGTCTTAGAGATCAGAGGAAAAATCGACTAGTCAACGATGCATCCGTTCATATGCCCATAATGTTTTTAGTGTTGAACAAAACAAAATCGCTCTAAGTCCATTCGACGATAAAAGAACACTCATCCCCGGATCGAACGATACACTTGCTTGGGGCGATTATAGCATAATGAATGAATAGCCAACCTCCACCCCCTTCAACCAACTTGTATTTAATAATCTTTCTCCAAAATTTCCATTTATTGTGTTAGCGTGATAACCGAAAAATGAATGCTTTTTTTTTCTCCATCACTCTCTCTCACATAGCCATTGTATATATCGAATCAGCCAATATATTATTATATCCATACAGATAACCTATTGTTCATACTAAAAAATGTATCAATAAAATAAGTGTATAAAGACTTTGATTTTTATTTATTATACAGAACCTAGAATAAAATGATGGCAGCTCTGTGTCATCACTTCATTCAATGGTTTCCTGAATAGAGAGACTAGTCCAGACAAGTTCAGACAAGTTTAAACTTGTCTAAACCTGTCTGAACAAGTCGAAGAAACGATGACGTCATTCAGTCTCACCCTCGAACATCAGCGTTCTTTGTGAGTGACATAACCTCACTTTTAGAGAAACCATAATCTCAAATTTCACATGAGGTGGGGATTCTAACCTTACTTTTTCAAACATAACCCCACTTTCAGAGGAACCATAACCTCAAATTTCACATGAGGTGGGAATTCTAACCCTACTTTTCCAAACATAACCTCAAAGGTTTGTGGGATGAGACAAAATACACAAGTTGATTTTCACATTCTATATATTGAATCATCTCTAAGATACAAACACTTGTGTAACGAAGTTACTATTTTCCCGCTATATTTATCAGCCAAAAGCTCCCTGTAAGGAATTAAACCCCGCTTGAAAGTAATAATAGGTCTAGAAATACCATTCAGGTTCGTGATAAATCCGTGAATCACCCCTAACACGATAAATAGGCTAAACACCCTCCGTAACTCACGCCAATACCGCGAGCGTGGTTGTGGAGAACGAATGATTGAAACAAAGCAATCGTACGTCACCCGCCCCACTCTGGAGCAAGCACTTGAATCGAACGCAAAACTCGAGAATCAAAGTATCCACGGAAGATCGCATTCATTTCACGTACGAGCCAACAGTCCGATCGCCACCCAACACAGCTGAGTCTAGACAGAGACGCGCGCACCGAGCTGACGTCACAGCCGTCGCCACCGAGAACATGACACTGTCTCCGAGCAGCCGTTGACGTCACGAGGGAAGGGAGGCCGATATTCTGGACGATGGAACAAATGCTCGAGAGAGCAGGCAGTCGTTCCGAAGCAGCGAAGCCAGCCAACACGCCAGGGAGAGAGTTCCGCCAGAAGGACGAGAGTACAGCGGAGGCGCACGCACCGAGCTGACGTCACAGCCGTCGCTACCGAGAACATGACACTGTGTCCGAGCAGCCGTTGACGTCACGAAGGAGGGGAGGCCGATATTCTGGGTAATTATTCTGTGAAGGTATAATTTGTGTCGCAAACGACAGAGTCCACAAAACGGCGCGCGCATATAAGTCGATCAGGAGGTATTCGGAAAAGAGGGAGAAGCCGGCCGTAGTTTCGTTTCGACATATTTCAAAGATTCAGTAGCTTGCCCAGCCCAGCAGAAGCAGCCACGCGTCCGACTAGTATCCAGAGTGTGAGCCAGAGACCGAAGCAGTCCACGACCGTCCCGGACCTTGCCGAAGCAGTAAGATCGGAGTTTGGTAAATATGTTGTATCAGGTAGAAGATATCAGGAAATGTTTGTAAGTACCACAGATGCGATGTGCGCATGATCGTAAGAGGCACATATTCATTTCAATGCTGTGCTGGTAATTTCTGCATACGAGTCCGTACAATACCCCACCGCAGAGCTTTTGGTTGTTAAGTTTACCCCGCTTGCTTGAAAACACCCTCCTTGCTTTCTCTGTATATAGTGCTTGCCATGTGTTTATTTGTTGTGATAACTTGAGGCCGCCGTCAGCCGCCCTCACTGTATTTCATTATTTTCAATATACCTATTTATCCTGTTCCTAGTATTCTTTCATTTACTATCTTGAGTAGAATTTAAACATCTAGTGCGCAGTCGCCACCCAGGTCCGAAACCCAGTTAAAGGCAATTAAAGCCTGCCTTGCTGGCCCTGTTACAGTGTCACGACTATATTGACCCCTGGAGTGTCTTTCTTCACTGAGACTGCCCGGAGCACAAGTGGCCTTTTCCACTATAAAGCTAAAGGTGGCGCCCGAGGAAAACCGAGAACAGTGAAAAGCGCCAAGGTTTGATAATAGGGGAAGGTAACCCCCTGACAAATTGGCGCCCGAGCAGGGACCGTTTTTATAGTATACCGAGACCTGTCATTTTTGACAGATGTCAACTTCGACTCAAAAGAGAGTCAATATGCCGAGTGACCCCTCGTTTAGTAGGTTTCCGGGGGTGTAGAACCGATTACCGTCATCCGTTTCCTTTTCGGGTTAACCATTCACGAGATACGTGGGTGAAGAGAGAGAAAGCAAGCTCGTACGACAAGGACAGTTGGAAATCCGTGAAGCTAGTTCCACAGGGTGTATAGAACCGAAATCCGTTGAAGGCTACCGACCTGTCATTTTTGACAGATTGTCAAACTCGGCTCAGAAGAGAGCCAGGCGTCCGTGCGGTACCTCCTTAACGAATTTTCGAGTGCGCAGAAGCGCTCCCCGCCATCCGTTCGTCAATAGGAGTTACGGTGCCCAAGATACGAGCACTAGACAAGGAGTTGAGTGCCGACTGTGAACCAAAGAAGACGTACGAGTTCCGAATATTCACCTAAGATGGCGACAGGACTAGGGAGCCCCACGAGCGTGCCAGTGACCACCACAGGAGTTGCCACGACAACCGCACCGCCGCCAGTATTACCCACAATCACAGTGACGAGCACTGGAAACCCGATCATGAGCAACGTACTCACAGGAACCCGAGTGGTAGCACAGGCCGCCCCACTGCCGCCTACCACGAGTGTAGGGATGGCACCACTGAGAGTGAAGGACTGGAGAGTGACCTTCAATGGGACCAGCGACCCTGCCGCCTTCCTCGAAAGATTGGAGGAGATTCGAGAATCTCAAGGCATCCCCGCAGACCGCCTCCTACAAGCCATGCCAGAGTTGCTGGAAGGAATGCCGGCCCTCTGGTTCAGAAACAACCAAGCATGCTGGCCGAGATGGGAAGACTTTTGCACCGCCTTTCAGGACTTCTTCTTCCCCGTCAACTACCGAATTGACTTGGAAGTGGCCATCAGCAGGAGGACACACAACCTGACAGAGAGTATGACAGCCTACATCACGGACCTGCAGACCATGATTCGCCGTCATGGTGGAATTTCGCCTGATCAGGAGTTAAACTGGCTGTACCGCAACCTACACCCAGAGTTCCGACGTGAAATAAGAAGGACGGACTTCAACAATGTCCATGAATTCGCCAAAGCTGCCAGAGAGTACGAGCTTTTGCGAGCCGAGATTGAACAAGCTCAGAGTACGACTCCAATGCCGCTTTTTGCACCCTACCAGACCCCATCAGCCCCACCAGTGGTCAGTAGGCAAGCCCAACTAGCCACACCGCCCCCTAGGAGCCCAGTAGTCCAGCCAGTCATGAGCCAAGGCAGCCCAGTCAACCGCCGCCTCATCGAAGATAGCCGAGAGTGCTGGCGATGCGGGCAAACAGGGCACTTCAGGAGCCAATGTCAATCCGCTCCAAGGATATTCTGCTCCCGATGCAAGCGAGACGGAGTATTGTCTCGTGATTGCCCATGCCCACGGCCGGAAAACCAAACCCACGACTGGAGGTACGTGCAGCCCCGCTCCCATGACGCCTCACCTACCGCCATCATCGCTACCACCGACCACCGACCGCATCTTTCCGTCAAGATTCCCGGTGGCACCGCTGAAGCGATGATTGACACAGGTGCCGTAATCTCCTATGTCGGCGACAGGATAGCCAGGCAGTGGAATCTGCTAGGAGTACCGAAAACTCCAACTGCTACGAGTTCCGCCCGACTGGCCAATGGAGAAACCGTTACCATCCCCGTAACGTATCACGTGGAGATCCGAGTTGGAGAACACCGCTTTGAGGAGTCTTTTGGACACCTGAGTGGACTGTCATCCGATATGGTCCTAGGAATGGACATATTGAGGAAAAGGCAGTTTGACTCGACCTAGGAAGTGGCCAAATCTTGGTAAAGAACCAACCCATTGCAAGGGAAGCTCGGCCCGTACCATGGAGAGGAAATTCATGGGGTAACGCCGCTGGTAGAACCCGACCATGTCCTTGGTTATTGAGCCAAGACCGGCCCTGACACTTTCCAGAGAGGAAGAGGACCACTTGCAAGACTTCCTACAGGACGAGTTACGCCCATTCGAGGACATTCATGGGGTAACGCCGCTGGTAGAACATAGGATCCGTCTCCTAAATCCAGAGCCAATAAAGCAGCGATACCGACCCCAGAATCCCAGGATGCAGGAAGTTTTCAATCCCAAAGCTGACAGAATGCCACAGGAGAACATCATAGAACCCTCCGAAAGCCCGTGGAGCTCGCCAGTAGTCATCGTCCGAAAGAAAGATGACGAGCCGAGGTTTTGCAGCGACTTCCAGAAAGTCGATTCCGTCCCCATGAAGGATGCGTACCCGTTGCCGTTCATCAACACCTTCTGGACCGATCAAGCCGCCACCCGAAGACCAGGACAAGCAGCCACCGCCCCAGCAGCTCCGGAACCCCCTCTGACCCTATACCTACCCGTCAACAGGGAGCTGTGCTGGCGCTGTGGTCAACCAGGGCACACACGCACGTGTGCCAACGAAAACAGCCCCTCCTGTTTTGCTCCCGATGTGGCTTGAAGGATGTCCTCTCTCGGGAATGCCACTGTTCCGACCCACCCGCCCAGAGGAGACCAGCCCAGAGGAGACCAGCCCATAGGAGACCAGCCCAGAGGAGACCAACCCGAGGAAGTTCAGCACCCATGTTGATGTCGTATCCTGACCCGCATGTCCCCGATGCGGATGTTCAGCACCCATGTCCATGTTGATGTCGTATCCTGACCCGCATATCCCCGATGCGGATGTTCAGCACCCCTGTCCATGTTGATGTCGTATCCTGACCCGCATGTCCCCGATGCGGAAGTTCAGCACCCATGTTGATGTCGTATCCTGACCCGCATGTCCCCGATGCGGATGTTCAGCACCCCCATGTTGATGTCGTATCCTGACCCGCATATCCCCGATGCGGATGTTCAGCACCCTGTCCATGTTGATGTCGTATCCTGACCCGCATGTCCCCGATGCGGAAGTTCAGCACCCATATTGATGTCGTATCCTGACCCGCATATCCCCGATGCGGATGTTCAGCACCCATGTTGATGTCGTATCCTGACCCGCATACCCCGATGCGGATGTTCAGCACCCATTGATGCCGGGCAGCCGTAGGTCAGGATGCGGATGCCAGCATCCAATCCAGGAAGGTTTTTTTTTTACTTCATTATTGTGGTATGACTATTTTTTTTTCTCTAATTTTTTTTTGACTGGTAATGTTTTCTTGTTGTACAGTAATCATTGTACACAGTAGTCCTGTTTGTTGCTCTCCGGCAACCAGGCAAGAGTTTATTTTGTTTTTCATTTGGAATAATTTGAGGTCAACATTTAATTTTATTTCATTCCGTAATTTATGTATCAGGTGGACCTACCCCGAATAAAGGGTTCGACTATTAGGGGGGGTAGGCACCTGGCGGGCTATACTGTTATATTCCGAATGGACCTGTTTTTTTTTGTTAGAACATAAGGTTGCTAGCCGTCTAAGTTTTGAGGATGTTCACAGCAAAACGAGTTAGTTTTCAGGTCCCTCTGACCATGCGAATGCATGTTAAAAAGAAAAAAAAAGTTTTTTTTTTTTCCCCGAAGTAGGAAGGGTGTGTAACGAAGTTACTATTTTCCCGCTATATTTATCAGCCAAAAGCTCCCTGTAAGGAATTAAACCCCGCTTGAAAGTAATAATAGGTCTAGAAATACCATTCAGGTTCGTGATAAATCCGTGAATCACCCCTAACACGATAAATAGGCTAAACACCCTCCGTAACTCACGCCAATACCGCGAGCGTGGTTGTGGAGAACGAATGATTGAAACAAAGCAATCGTACGTCACCCGCCCCACTCTGGAGCAAGCACTTGAATCGAACGCAAAACTCGAGAATCAAAGTATCCACGGAAGATCGCATTCATTTCACGTACGAGCCAACAGTCCGATCGCCACCCAACACAGCTGAGTCTAGACAGAGACGCGCGCACCGAGCTGACGTCACAGCCGTCGCCACCGAGAACATGACACTGTCTCCGAGCAGCCGTTGACGTCACGAGGGAAGGGAGGCCGATATTCTGGACGTTGGATCAAATGCTCGAGAGAGCAGGCAGTCGTTCCGAAGCAGCGAAGCCAGCCAACACGCCAGGGAGAGAGTTCCGCCAGAAGGACGAGAGTACAGCGGAGGCGCACGCACCGAGCTGACGTCACAGCCGTCGCTACCGAGAACATGACACTGTGTCCGAGCAGCCGTTGACGTCACGAAGGAGGGGAGGCCGATATTCTGGGTAATTATTCTGTGAAGGTATAATTTGTGTCGCAAACGACAGAGTCCACAAAACGGCGCGCGCATATAAGTCGATCAGGAGGTATTCGGAAAAGAGGGAGAAGCCGGCCGTTTCGACATATTTCAAAGATTCAGTAGCTTGCCCAGCCCAGCAGAAGCAGCCACGCGTCCGACTAGTATCCAGAGTGTGAGCCAGAGACCGAAGCAGTCCACGACCGTCCCGGACCTTGCCGAAGCAGTAAGATCGGAGTTTGGTAAATATGTTGTATCAGGTAGAAGATATCAGGAAATGTTTGTAAGTACCACAGATGCGATGTCGCATGATCGTAAGAGGCACATATTCATTTCAATGCTGTGCTGGTAATTTCTGCATAAGAGTCCGTACAATACCCCACCGCAGAGCTTTTGGTTGTTAAGTTTACCCGCTTGCTTGAAAACACCCTCCTTGCTTCTCTGTATATAGTGCTTGCCATGTGTTTATTTGTTGTGATAACTTGAGGCCGCCGTCAGCCGCCCTCACTGTATTTCATTATTTTCAATATACCTGTTTATCCTGTTCCTAGTATTCTTTCATTTACTATCTTGAGTAGAATTTAAACATCTAGTGCGCAGTCGCCACCCAGGTCCGAAACCCAGTTAAAGGCAATTAAAGCCTGCCTTGCTGGCCCTGTTACAGTGTCACGACTATATTGACCCCTGGAGTGTCTTTCTTCACTGAGACTGCCCGGAGCACAAGTGGCCTTTTCCACTATAAAGCTAAAGGTGGCGCCCGAGGAAAACCGAGAACAGTGAAAAGCGCCAAGGTTTGATAATAGGGGAAGATAACCCCCTGACACTTTCAAATAGTATTGAATTGGGGCTCTGCACACAGCACAATTGTCCAATTTCATTGAGCATTCCGAACAGCAGACCAAGTGTTTGCACGGCATGAAAACCACGTTCATATCCTTTTCCAAACATACTTTGCATGACATTGATGAGGAGGATGGTGATGTATCTTCGTGGACGCTGCTGCTGTTGGTAGGTGTGTTCGTTGTTACCTCGTCTCTGGGTAAAAGACAATCTACGAGCTGCATACGTCTCCTCAGAGTGGCAGCTTCTTCCTCTGTGAAAAACTCACAATGTGGACTCCAACTGAAGTGATCAAGTTGAGCATCATCTTCCAACTGCCATCTGAATCCTTCAATTCGACATTTCAGACAAACAACAATGTCTTCTCTCTGAGTATAAATGAATCCAGCTCTGGCCAATCTTTCTTTGGGATATGGGTGATGCCAATTTTGAAATGTCGCTAATCTGCTCATACACATCCATATCGAACAAGAGTCAAACTTCGAATGATGGAACAGCTTCAAACACCCAACTGTCAGCTGTCACAGTCTGTGACATGTAACGTTTTGTGCCAGTGCTGCCATCTAGGATGACATTTGACAGTTCTGACACCTATGACAGTTTTTGAATTCTATGTGCAGTGCTGCCCATCTATGAAAATGTGACAGACCAAGTCGTGACGTCACAGCCACTTTCAACTTTTTTTATCAACTTTATTTTTTTTAGTTTTTTTTCTCAAGTATTTTTCTCAACTTTATTCTTTTCAATTTTATTTTTTCATTTGGGAACTCAACCCCACCTGAAAGAGAAAAAGGGGGAAAGGATAGTTGGACAGAAACACTGAAATACACACATACATTTATTGAAGACATAAATCATTCACAACTTTCATTCTATAATAGAAAAGGAATTCTTTCAATGCATTAGACATCATATTTTCTGTTGAAAGTTCACATAGTTTTTGGAAAAGTTCCAATTTCCCGAAACATACTTGCGGTTGATTGATGAAAAATGTATTTATAACCTCAATCATATTTTTATAATGAACACAAAAGTATATATTCTCCAACATGGTCACTCGATCGGACACCAAGCTTCGGTGGACTCGTATCAGCTGTTCGACTTCGTCCTCGTTGAGAAGAAAGTTCACTCCATGTTTTTCAACTTGAACATATTTGCAATCTTCCCAAACTGATTGCGTAACTTTGCAATAGTCTCCACACTGGTATTCCACATCATCGTTTAGATCGGGAGGATATAGGGGAGCGGGCTCCAAAAGAAGTCATCCCTAAGGGTTGCCAATAGTTCGGTGAACAGACCCCGTTCTTCGGTGCTGAACGATATTTTCTTGAACTGGTTCAACGGTCTTAGAAATATAGCTACGCCAAAGGTTCTTGCAGGTGACAATCCAATTCTCAGCTCATAGCCAGTCATGGGAAAGGAGGTTTCCAAGGAAGTGATCCTCCAATTTTGCTGCCATTTCGAAACCGTCGCACATGTCATCTATCTGCTGATTGTAATTTTCAGGTGATAGCGGTGATACGGGGCTGGCGAACGTTATGGTTGACAAATCGCTCGAACAATAACGACTGTCTTGACTCATGGTGAACACGATGACGACTGATGACTGACGCCGTCTCGTTGCCGTGAAATGAATAAATAAGGTTTCCCCCACCACTACCACCCACGCCAGACATGTCATAGCTTGTAGTCGACGCCGCCGATGCTAAACTATTGCATCATCCTCTATCCAGCTGTTGTGCGTGTTATCGAAACCGAGCCATTTAATGTACATCTTCTTTCCTTGTCTTTTCAATACTTTTTCCACGAGATAGATATCGGGATTCGCGGTTTTTGCAATTTTGTTCGTAAAAGCCCCTTAATCGGGTGTACCGTATATATCTTCGAGCATATACGTATTTGGATAACCTATTTGAACACGAGCTATTTTGAATAAATCCGTTGTCCAATTGGGCGTATAACCTTTTTGAAAAATATGCTTTGTCTTGGAAATGCGAACAATGTCCCCCACTTTGAATTTTCGCGGTTCAACGCATTTTCCCCAACGATTCGCTCGATAAATTCGATGTAGAATACGGCTTTCGTTCTGTTTGTTCACTTCATTCGGTTTGAATTTAATTTTTGTATGTTCCGTGATTTCCGGCAATATGTCTATCCATTTGTATGTACCGTTCAAACTAAAGTATTTGTACAATTGAGACTTTAACGTTCTGATTACACGCTCAGCTATGGCCGCTTTCATCACCGTAAACGTATTGTAGTGATTGATTTCGCGTTTTTCCAATAAACTTTGAAATTTAGCATTAAAAAATTCCGTACCTTGATCGGTTTGTAGATTTTTCGGACACCGTTTCGTATGATTCAATATATCATTGAAAGTTTTGGTGATTTCCTCCCCCGTTTTGGATTTAAGCGGACGAGTCCACAAAAATTTGGAAAAACAGTCGATGACGACCATAATCATTTTAAAACCCCCATTATCTGAAGAAAACATTCTCATTTCGGCCAAGTCCATTTGCCATAGATCGTCCAAATTAACGAGAATGTTCGATATCGTACGAATACATTGTATTTATTCTTTCTTTGATTTCAAACAGATGCTTGGACAATTCCGTAAAATTTTATTCTTCCTTTTTTCCAAAAGATTCATTCGATCCGAATCGATTTTCATATCGGCAGCCATTTTCTTTATGGTATCCGATGTTGCCGTGTCTTGTACAGATACGCGAGTCGAGATTTCTTTATAGTGTTTACGAAGTGTTCTCTTTGTTTGAAGAATGACATCATTCATGGATTTTAGCGAAGTTTCAGCCGATGTGGCAACGTCGCGTTGCAGTTGAGACTTTAATTCAGACCCAGTGGTGTCCACGTATTTTGGTAGCCGCATCACTATCAAACGTAGGATCTTTTAAATTACATATTTTCAAGTTATCCATGTCGATATCGCCTTCAGGGGTGTGCGGTAGAGAGGGGTACGAGACAACATCGGTAGTTCCCTCTTACGCCCCCACCACCAACCACCAGAACGATGACCGAATTTGTCGACACTCATGATGCGAATGAGTCTAATGCGCATGTCATTACTCTATATAACCGGCTTCACGGAGTTCATTGATTATGGCGACGATTTCGTTTCGATGTGAATAATCATTTCCAGCTATCTGATTGCCTACCAAAAGTCTCAAACGGTCCACCAATTCGTTGGGATCGTCCCAATAGATATAATCCGTTGGGTTGTCATTGTATTCCAATTTATCGGTGTTTATACCCCTGACCGACGCGTTCTCTCCCAAAATATTTTATAACGGGTTTTTATTTCCAGCGTTGAGTGCCTTTTTAAAAGACCGTTCGCACTTCTATGACATCCAGTAACTAAATTCCCGAGTCTTTAAGTCATCTTCGC
>JAFIRS010008162.1:0-19163 GCA_018342105.1 Gonioctena quinquepunctata
TGGAATTGAGATGTATATAAGGGTATAAACTAACTCAATAATAATAACAACTCTACTCATCCCAAGAAATAATACAATTATTTATATTAGGGATACAAAATAAATAACATATATTTTTAAACAGGTATATGAATTATTTTATCAAAACAATTATGGGATAATCAACAAAATAGGTTATATTTCTCTTATTGTAATTTTGTATATTATGTTTTGCAAATTAAAATGAATAAATTATGGAGAGATCCAATATGTTTTCAAATGAATCTTGAAAAGGCTATTGAAACGCATATTTTTCAAGTAATCAGGAATTAAATTGTATGTCATTATACCTTGATGAAATATTGACCAAAGTTTGATTTTATCGGAATAGTACATACATTTTTACAGTGACGAGTATTATAGTCATGGATATAGTCAATTTGTGTGAATGTGAGGGTAGAATGTTTAGCAGATTTTTTTTATAGAGTGGATTAAACAGCACATTTTGAAATTATATAAATTTTCGATATTGAGTAATTCATTGGGTTTATACAAGTTTACTGATGGTTCGAGGTACTGGTATCTGAATATACATTTTATTATTCTGTTTTGTATTACTTGCAATGGTTTTATAATATTTTGATTTGCAGTTCCCCAGAATGATATAAGGTATTGTAATTTTGAATAAAAAAGACAAAAATAAATATTTCGAAGGAATATAGTTTCGAATCCTGAATAGAATTCCAACCATAGGTGATAGGTGACGTCTTAAATTTTCTATATGTTTACTGAAAGAAAGAGTTTCATCTAAATATAGTCCAAGGAATTTAATTGTAGTGGAATATTTAAGTATATTAGAGCCGAATTTAATTGTATGATGTTGAATATTTGTAAGTTTGGTTTTAGTTATCAACGAAAATTTTTCAATATTTAATGTAAGCTTATGCACATCTAGCCAATGTGAAATGATTTTCAAATCGTTTTTCATATGAATTTTGATAGAATCTAAGACATAGCTATTGTAAATTAATGTAGTATCATCCGCAAATAATTTTAATGATCCGCTTAATTTCAATTTTGAAACTGAATTTATATAAATTAGAAAGAGTAATGGTCCTAATATAGATCTTTGAGGTACCCTACAAGATATATTTCGAAAAGAACTATTATCTCCAAGATTAACAGATTGTTTCGTACCATATAAATAATTTTCATACCAGTTATGAACCACTCCACGAATTCCTATTTCATATAATTTTTTCAATAAAATTTTATGTTTAACAGTCTCAAAAGCTTTACGTAGATCCAGTGAAAGAAGTCCACATTTTTTATTTTTATCTAATTGTAATTGGATATCTACCGCTAACAGAAACAGTTTCATCAATGCTCCAACAAATGTAACCTTTGCAACCCACCTCATGACTGAAAAACAATGTGTTGGTGATGATTTTAACTCATTATAATATATGATGAAACCTTCTAGAAGAAATTTTGGAAATCAATAAACACGAGAATTCACAATATTTGCTTAGCGACCAGATTAAATAAGTCCATTTTGTTGAGGATTATACCTATATATATATATATATATATATATATATATATATATATATATATATATATATATAATTCCCATTCTATATCCTAATAACCTTCTACTACCTTTCGTAGACATTTAAACCTAAACATGGCTATTGTAATATAGTTTTCCTCCACCTGAAGATGGTGCCGTGGAAAACCCAGTTTGGTGAGAATCACATTGTGAAATGTTTCTTTATTTACTTCAATGATATTTCTAGATTATTAGATTAAAAAACCTCATATATTTTACGAAGATGAATATGACCTTTTGTTCTGTTTCTATATGACCAAATTTTCCGTTTGTCGCCATTTCAAACGCTGAGATTCATTTTGAACGTGAAACATATTCTATGATACTGCATATTCTATGATATTGGATACTCTATGATATTGGATACTCTATGATATTGGATATTATTGCGATAATTTATTTTGGCTCGAAAACTGTCCATTCTGGAGCTTTGTGGGCAGTAACATTTCTAATCAGATCATCATTAAAAAAAAAAACACGGAATTTCATTTTCCATAATAAACATGTAGCTCCTTTCTATATCTTCTGGAATCTTGTTGGTCAGACAGATACATATCCCAATGTGACCCGGCTCTCATTTCAATTGAGAAAAAAACTATTATGGACTAGATATTATAATACAAAAGTATCTACATGACAAATGGTTACAAACTATTAAATGTAATTGATGAACATCATTATACAATACAAAACCACAACAATACAAAAACAATCTAGATCATGTTGACTAACTTTCAATTAACAATTCAATATAGTATTGACATAATAAATAAAAAAAGAAAAAAAAAAAAAAAAAAATATATCAACATTTGAAGAACTTGCTGAATGTATTAAAAAATCTAAAGAAAAATCCAGCAAAATAAAAAAACTCAAAGTACGAGACAACAATAACTGGATAACTAAAACTGTGATTGATAAAATAAAAATTCGAGATAAATTATATAAACAATTCAAAAAAGATCCAAATAATCAAACTATCAAAAATTCCTATAAAAAAATTAAAAATGACGAATACAATTTGTAGAAATTTAAAAAAAGAAAAACCTAATTAAACAATTTCAAAAAGCTGATACAAACCTGAAAAAAAATTTGGGATGTTATCACTAGCAACATAGGAAATAAAAATAAAAAAAAGAATCATTCCATTAACCAAATTAAAAATAAATCTGGAACACTAATAACATCTGAAAAAGAAATATGTAATGAATTCATCAATTATTTCTGGAAATTAATTAATTTTATCAAAAATATTCCAAACTAAACCAATATTGTCATCAACTTGCAATAAATCTATATTTTTAAAACCAGTGTCGGAAAAATACATCCATGAAATGATAATGACTCTCAAATCCAACATTGCTCCTGGTGAAGATCAAATAACGTCAAGAAACTTGGTTGGTTGGTTGGTTGAAAGCTGACGAGCCAGAGACAGGGTTGGCACTTAGCTTCCCTTGACACTGCGACCAGCTAGGGTCTATTGTATCACTCTGTCGTCAGTGGTTCCTCATTCAAACAGGTTTGTGCCTTTAATTAGGTTAAGAAGCCTGTTGATAAGGTTCTTCGGATTCATGCCTGTTTCCGGGCTGATCTCTCCAAAGGTTCTGTGTCGCCTACTGCTTAGGGCGTCACAGTCGAAGATAATATGAGAGGCTGTTTCCTCCTCTTCATCACACAGCCTACACTCCACGGTTTCCCTGCGTACTTCCATGGTGTTTAGGTGTTTTCTTAGGCCGCAGTGTCCAGTCAACAGATCTATTATTATACGAGCCTTCGTTCTGTTCAGGTTCAGAAGGTCAGCCGTCAGGGTCCGGTTTGGATGCCCTACCATGACTTTGCTGTGTATTTGCCCGACAGTTTGATCCCAATATTGTTGGTGTCTTCTTTTTATCCACTCGTCGATCAGGGTCCTGCATCGGTTTTTGCTAATACCATGTGCAGGTTCTGGCCCTGTATATAGCGTTTCAGATGCTTGTCTAGCTAGCTGGTCCGCTTTGACGTTGCCTTTAATGCCTCTATGACCTGGCACCCACATCAAGGTGACCTTGTTGTGTTTTGCCAGCTCGATGAGGTTCTGGAGGCAGTCCCAGACCAGTTTGGACTTTATCTGGATAGAGTTGAGTGCTTTGATAGCACTTTGACAGTCAGATAGAATGAAGATGTGTTTTTTCCTAGAAACTTGAAAGATATAGTAGATTTAATTAGTCTTCCACTATCAATTAATAAATGTATTGAAAATGGCGTCTTTCCAAATTACCTCAAAAGAACCATATTGAAACCAATTCATAAGGGAGGAGAAAGATATGAAATTTTTAACTACCGTCCAATTGCTCTCTTAAATATTTTTTCTAAAATTTTCGAGAAAGTATTGAAAATACAACTGATCAAATTCATTAGTGATAATATTGGCTTTGATAAATTTCAGTATGCTTTCATACCAAATCTAATACACAATCTGCAGTAACTGATCTCATACATGATATATATGAAACTTTAGATAAGAGCAATTATTGCGCTGCAATTTTTTCGGATATCAAAAAATCTTTTGATACAGTCAATTATACATTTTTATTAGATATTCTGAATAATTTGGGAATAAACTTTTCCAAAATTATTTTGAAAATCGTATCCAATATGTAATTATAAATGAAAATAAAAGTTCAATTGAAAAGCAATGCACAATTGGAGTCCCACAAGGTTCAGTTTTTCCCCCAATATTTTATTTGATTTATGTGAATAGCATAACTGAAATAAATTTTGTAGGAAAACTTTTTTCTTTAGCAGATGATACTGTACTCGACTATTCGGCCAAAGACACAAAAATACTCGACAAAAATATAGAAAAAGATATGAAATTAATTGAAAAATGGTTGGATGACATAAACCTAACAATCAATTTAGAAAAAACTGTTCTCATGCTTTTCAAACAAAAAAATATAAAGCCAATAAAATTAAAAGTGACAATAAAGAATAAAATTATAACTGAAGTTGAAAAACACAAATATTTAGGTCTGATTATAGATAAAAATCCTAAATTTTGAAAGTCATGTAAATAAAATCAAAAAATCAATTATCTCTCTGATTGTAGCAATTAGAAGAGTTGAATTTCTGAATACTCATATTCAAACACTACCTTATACAATGCCCTTATTCTTTCTCATATCAGATATCTAATAACAATATGGTCATCCTGTAGTAAAAACAAAAAGGTATAATTTATCGTCTTATGAATAAAGCAATTAAAATTATTTTCAAAAACCCTGGGAAACACCTTCGTTAGAATTATACAAAAATACTAATAATTTGGCAGTAGAAAATCTAATAAAATTTGAGAAAGCAAAATTGGCATACAAACTAAAAAACAATTTTCAAAAAAGTAATACTCCAGTTGAAAAAAATTCAAAACGATTATAATATTACAAATGCAGATAATATCCACTTACATAATATTCATTCAAATAAAGGGAAAAATAATCCAATATCTAGTTCAATAGAAACTTATAACAAACTTTCAAATGATCTGAAAAAATTGAAATCAATGAAAATATTCTTAAAAAAACTTAAACAAAGTATGCTGTTATAAGGATGTTCAATAATACATGTATGTATATGTATATTTATGTTTATTTAAATTTTTATTTAAAGATATGAATGTGTATATGTGTGTGTTTGTGTATATATTATTATATTTATGTGTATTATATGTATGTGTGTATTATTATGTGTTTTATATGTGTTATATATATATGTTATATATATATATATATATATATATATATATATATATATATATATATATATATATATATATATATTGTTCATTTGTTGAATTTATAATTGTAATCAATCAATTAACTTCCTTATACCAGAACTTGTTCTGTTTGGAAGATGTATTGCAATAAATAAATAAAAAAATAATATTAGAAAACTATAATTTCGACAATGACCAATATATATTTTTTTTATTCTAGATTCACCCTCAGAGGAAAACTCGATGCAAACGTCATACAGAACTTCGGAGAATGCTCTTTCGAACTCGAGATATGTTACATTCCCCATCTCGGTCCGCCCCTCCCCAAATTTTCTGACACCCCTACCAAATCAATTCTCAAAAAAGGTCTCTTGAATTTCGATTCCCCAGTCCGAAACAACAACCAGCCTGTGAAAGACAGTAAAGGGGATAAAGTCGACGTTGCGAAAGTTGGAGTTGGTTCATCTTCAGCTTTTATTGGAATCAGGAGGAAACGCCTGAAGGGAGATTCGTGGTGTTATAAGAAGGTGTGCGAGGAGGTTTTGGCTTTGACCGCCATTGAGGTTAAAAATATCACAGAATCCTCAGTATAAAGTATGTGGTGTATATTGAAATGGGTTATTGTATTGTATATGGGGGTGGTGAACCAAGAGAGTGTGGTAGGTGTTTGATCCAAATTATTTTTTTTGCATTTTTTCAAATGTAAGTTTTATTAATTTCCGTCCATTTTTCCAATCCCGGTAACTATTTTTTGCATCAAGACGAGTTTCATACATTGATTGAAATAAATTGTGCGATTCAATCGTACTATGAGTGTTTTGAAAGTTGCGTCACTTTGCTTTCTCAGGAACGTTTGTTTCCAATTATAATTAGGAGTTACAAAAAGTTCAGAATATTACTATTTTACAATTGATGAAAAGTATCCTTGAAACATTCATTTTCTACTAATTCTTCCAGTGATAAGATTTTAATTATGTATATTTTAGATGATATGTTTTATATGTGTGATTCATGTAGGGCTTTGAGAACATTGAATTATTATTATTAAATTATCGAAATATTTCAATTGTGTTTGATTATTTCTGGAAAATTAAGTCCTCGAACCTCTTTTCAATCAATATTGACTGCCTCAACAGATGAATCGTATCGTAACAATTCTGTAATCTTATATGGACAAATATATTACATTCCCAGTTCACACAAAAAACGAATTGTGTGAATGGACAACTTTGCCAAGAAATGAAATATTTGACGTTTAATTTTCATAAAAATGAAGGCTATCCTTTGGTTTACTTTTTAGAGCATATCTGATGTAACAGACTGCAGTTAAAAGTAAAATTGTTGTAAGCCAAACAAAAAAATCGATGTCAATTGATTTCTTGTCTAGATTAATGATTGACCAGAACTTTACACAAATAACAATTGTGTAACTTTATTTCTAAATTCCTCCATTGTCCCAATTTTATTGAGGTGAATTCAAATGTTAATTGCATATTTCGTAATCTGTGTCTACTTGTAATAAGTGAAAATCCTGATATTTGGAAAAAATCATGGTATGGTTCAGTTGAAATTTTTATTATATAAACAATTTGTTTTTTTATAATTTCCTATTAATGGATGTACAAGCAGCAGAAATATTAGTCCACATTCTTCTATTTTCGATAATGATCGTAAAAGCATGGAACTAGGTTTTTGTTGATAAACAGTAATTGGAGGATAAGAGAGTGGGCCATTGAAAACGAAACAGCGGCTCTGTAGGTCGGCAGAACCGAATTATATCAAAACGCTGGGATACGTCAACTACATTTTCGAGGGGGACATCGTTCGCGATGAAATTCACCCGAAATATATTCGATCCCTCGGAGCTGTGACCGCCACCCCTAAATTTTTTAATGGCAACATATGGCAAGTGATACCTCATTTGAAAGGTATTTTCCTTCATAATATCAAACAACAAAAATAAAATAATTCTATCGATTCGTTTTCGAGATATAGGAACTCGAAGTTGAGAAATAACTTTTTATTCACTCAATAAAAATAACATCTAACAATGCAACTGTTTAAATATAATTATCATTGTCAAGGAATTAAATGATCTGTTTACCAACAAATAACATGCAATTCCGTTTCCAATTTTTATTTCATCCTCATTTACTTGATCGAAAAAAATTTAAGGTTCATAAGAATCGATAAAAAGACGTTTTCTCGAATTTGACTCAAATGCGAGTACAACAAAAACATGTATGAGATAATTTTTTTCGTCAAACTGATCTTTGATTGAACGACATTAGAGTGAATTACTTAACTAAAGCTGCGGAAAGCGTTGAAATAATAAAAAAAAAATTGAGAACGATGAGTGCGGTAACCGTAAAGCTAATTTGTTCAATGAAACGCATCCAGATGAACTTGTTGCTAGAAAATACGTTCTAGAATAAATGCAAAAATTTCGTCAAACTGGATCAGTAGCCAACAAGAAACGAGACCCAGAACGTGAATTTCCGTTGATAAATGAAGCTGTTGAAGTTGCACTTTCAGGACAAGTTCATGCAGACCCAACATTGAGCACAAGGAAATTGGCTAGTGTTACCAATATCAGTAGAACAGTATCCGCCGAATCCTGAAACATCATAAATTCCACATTTGGTACACCAACTGAATGAAGATGATTTCGATAGGCGACAGGAATTTTGTGAAATTATGACTACGAGAATAGATGCTGATGAGAATTTCCTTTTCAACATCTGCTCTTCTGATGAGTCTACATTCTTTTTGAATTCGACTGTGAATCGTCATAATTGTCGTTATTGGTCAGTTGCCAATCCACATATTTTCCTCGACGTCCATACTCAAACTCCCCAAAAACCCAATGTCTGGGCCGGTATTTTTGGGGACCGTTTGATTGGACCAGTATTTCTCGACGGTAACCTGACAGGAGAAACTCATTTGGAATTAATGAATGAATTTGTTTATCCACAATTAGTGAACATTATTGAAAATGACGATCGTTACCATGAAGTGGTATTTCAACAAGACGGGGCACCTCCACATTATGCACAGCCTTTTTGGATAGAATGTTTCCTGGAAGTTGGATTGGAAGAAGAGGCTCTATAGAGTGGCCAGCCAGATCTCCAGATTTAACCCCATTCGACTTTTTCCTGTGGGGTCCCTTGAAAAACAAATATTCGCAACCGAACCAGAATCTCTGGAAGATTTACGAAGGAGAATTATTGAAGAATGCCGTCGAATAACGCCGGGAATGCTACGAAATGTGAGGTCTTGTTTTGAACAGAACTTGTACTATTGTATGGAAATGGGTGGTAGACAGTTTGAACATTTAGTTCATCGACAATAATAATTATTGGGACAGTTGCTTTATCAGATATTGTTTTTATTGATTGAGTGAATAAAAAGTGATGTCCCAACTCAAGTTCCTGTATCTCGAAAACGAATAGATAGAATTAATTAATTTTTGTTGTTTGATAATAAGGGGGAAAATCCCTTTCATATGAGGTATCACGTGCCATATGTTGCCATTTAAAAATTTAGGGGTGGCGGTCACAGCTACGAGAGATGGAATGTATTTCGGGTGAATTTCATCGCGAACGATGTCCCCCTCGAAAATGTAGTTGACGTGTCCGAGCGTTTTTATATAATTCGGTTCTGCCGACCTACAAAGCCGCTGTTTCGTTTTCAATGGCCCACTCTGTATATATTATTTTAAATTGTTTTTGCCTCACTCATCTGAATAAATTTCGAATTTAAATTGCAATAATGATTTTTATCAATATTAATAACCTTCAAAATTCACCATTCCGCGCGATGACGAAAGCTAACCTAAGTTTTCGCAAATTATTTTATTGTGGCTTAAAAAAGTTAGTTTAACCTGTTACGTGAAAATGAATGATATTTATTCAATATGAAATGGGTTATGGTTTTCAATAGACAATTTTCCTTGAATTTGAAGTGACCGTGGATTAGTCCGTGCGATGACGAAAACGAACCTAACTTTTCTCAAATTATTTTATTGTGGCTTACAAACAGTTCGTTTTACCTGTTACGTGAATGATATATTCATTCAGAATAAAATGAGTTATGCATTTTCAATAGACAATTTTTCTTGTTTTGTATAAAAAGGTATTTAAATAGATCGTATCTCTGACTTGTGCTCCTGCTTAGTATTTATACCTTGATTGTTAATTCTGTTTGCATAAATGCCATCACTTTCATTACTTGTTAATTGTTAATTGTTACTTGATGCTTGATAATTGTTGATTGGAGTTGCATAAATCCACTGTACTTGCTACATGTCCTCTTTTAACAATTAATGAAGATGTACCCGCAATTTCGAGGTTATAACTTTGAAGTGGCAGGTTATAATAGCCCGACGTGTTCGCCCCTTTCAAGGGTATAAGACCTATTGTAATTTTTAGGTTATGACTTTGAAGTGGTGAATCATGGGCCTGCGACGTGGGTGCCACTTTCCGGTGGTGAAAAAGTCAATAATTTTGTCCCACTGGGCACTTTATGATGGCAGGAGCTTTAGAGTGGTATATTCGCACTTTCTGGCACTTTAAAGTTATATTCTCCAAACGCCGCCATATTTACAGGAATATGATGGGTCGCCATTATTAGAGAAATGATCGAAATATTCAATAAAGATATATTTGTCATCAGCACTGTATCAAACGTAGTAATTTATTACGTAAGTATTTGTTTCAACCAACCAAGATTGATAAAACAATGTTTGAGGGATTTAAATACATAATTTCAGAGGCGAGTTATTTCCAAAATTATAATGTTTCCCTTAAATAAAGAGTATTCAGATGGCGTTTGCTCACAATCGAGCTACAACACCCATATTTTACATAAAACTTTCAATAGTTTTAATTTTATCCCGATCAGAAGTATCCAAATTCAATATACTTACTCGATGTGTTATATATTTTTATAGTTGATCGAGTATTAGAAATGAATGGCAAAATGGAAGAATGAAGAACATTTAACATAAAAATTGCTGGACAGAGATCGAGCTACATATTATTTACACAAATGCAGTCAGTTGTTTAACGTATTGTAACGAACCTAGGCCGGACCTGTCGCCAACTGCCAGAATTCGAAACATCGAGAATGCTGTCCCCTTCGAAACCATCCAGTCGCTCGCCGCGGAAAACAACGGTCAATATTGGAAACAATTGGAACATGCCGGTCGCCAACTGCCAGAATTCGAAACATCGAGAATGCGTATCGGAGATAAATAGGCAACCCTCAAGTGGAGTCAGACAGTCTGAACGAGCCCATACGATCGAGCTATACAGTGGCGTAGTTAGTAATATAAATTAAGTTGTATATTTAAGTGTTAAATAAATTAGTAAAACCAAGTTAAGTTTATTTACGTTACAATTGGTGTCGGAAGCGAGATTTTGAAAATAAACAAGTGATCGTGGAGTGGATAGTCAGAAAAATAAATTGATAGACTTTTGTACGCCCAAAATAGACAGTGGCCCGGTTTTCGCGAAGTGGACAATTGTGCGTGGGAATATAAACTGCTACACTGTTCGCGTGAAACAGACAATAGACTGGTGACCCGTGGAAAAGAATTCGCGAAGTGAATTTTTAACAAACTGATAAACTTTTCGTGTAAAACAGACTGATACCTCGTCAAAGACAAAATGTGTTCAAGAAAAGTGCGCCTTGCGGATTTGAAGGTAGCGGAATTGAAACAGGAATTGGAGGAAAGGGAACTGGAAACAACAGGTAAAAAGCAAGTACTCCAGGAAAGACTTGCAGAAGGACTTATACAAGAAGGTGAGGACCCCGAAACATTTTTATTCGAAGTTCCCGGAGGCGATTTAAGTTTGGTAATGAATAAACTCGAAGAAACTACTAAATCCGTGAAAGAAGAACTGCAACAAAATTCGAGAAATCTGGAAGAGAAGCTTGAAGAAAATTCTATAAATCTGGAAGAGAAGCTTTCTAGAAATCTTCGAGAAAATTCAAGAAGCCTGGAAGAGAATGCTAGAAATCTGGAAGAGAAGCTTCAAGAAAATTCTAGAAATCTGGAAGAGAAGCTTCTAGAAAATTCAAGAAGCCTGGAAGAAAATGCAAGAAGCCTGGAAGAGAAGTTCCTGGAAAACACAGAAGGCCTAAAAAAAGAATTGTGTGGTGTGGCTAATTTTCTAGAAGAAAGAATGGGAACCGTTGAGACAGAGATAGATAAAATTAGGGAGCAAATGAACACGGAGGTAGATAAAATAAAAGAAACGATCAGTAAGCTGGAAAAACGAATTAATAGTGCTCCCTCCACAGAGATGGTTAACGAAAATGCAATGCTGGACTTGAGTTTGAACTTGGATAGAGTTCAAGAGGGTATAAAAGATGTCAAGGTCATTTCTGAAAGCTTTCCATGAAGCCGCCTCAATTCGACGGAAAAACTCCATGGGAAAATTACCGCCGACAGTTTGAAGCAGCGGCCAAAGCAAATGGATGGAATGCAGGGGAAAGAGCTGTAGCACTAACACTTGCATTACGTGGAGAAGCGACGAATATTCTACAAACTCTTACCGCCCAAGAACAGGAGGACTATGATCAGCTGATTAAACATCTAGAATTACGATATGGCCAGGCCCATTTGGAACACGTATACCACTCCCAGCTGAAAAATCGCTGTCAGAAATCGGGCGAATCCTTACAAGAATTTGAAACTGACATTGCACGCTTGGTTCGTCTCGCATATCCAGCCATACCGGAAAATGTAATGGAGCGATTAGCGGTTCAGGCATTCTTGGATGGACTCCGTGACCAAAAAACCAGACAAGCGTTGATATTAGCTCGTCCAACACATCTCGTAGACGCACTGGCACGCGCTTTGGAATTCGAAGCAGCAAAACAATGCTGCAAAAGCCAAAGTAAAGTTCAAACGATTGAGGAAGACTCACAGGAGCCTGCTAACTTGGAAGCTGCCATAAGAAAAGTGATGAAGGAAGTGTTGCCTGAGAAAAGATAGATAAGATGCCGGAATTGTGGCAAAATTGGACATGTGCGTAGCAAATGTCCAACATTCATCGACTCCGATGCAGGAAAACTAAAAAGGTCGACGAGAAGGGCAATCGTCGGCATGTGTCCGGCAAGCCCCGGTTAACAACGCATATGTCGCTATCCTTCAACGACAGAACAAAGGTGTCTTCGTAGACGGTCTCATCAATAACGAGCCTTGCACTATGCTGCTAGATACAGGTGCGACTAGGACAATTCTCGGCCTTCCTTTGCCAGAACACCGGAACGGATTGAACCGACAACTTGAAGCTACGCACGGGCAACAGGAGCCAGCTACTGTATATGGCGAGCTACCGATTGAAATAATTTTGGGCAGCACTAAAGTGAAACATCAGGCACTTGTAGCGGACATCGAAGACGATGCAATCATCGGAATGGACATCATGAATTCCAGAGGGTTTGAATTGGATTCCAAAGACGGCGTCCTACGTGTCAACGGAGAAGAGCTGGTGCTTCATGGGAGAAGTGAGGGTTGATCCGTATGTTGTTGGCTGAAGATGTAAGCGTACCTGAGAGGGCTGGAAACCATTCTGGAGGCTCGCCTGGACGGGAGTACGAGCAGTGGAAACGTGGTGATGTTCGAGCCCAAACTTCATGATGAGAAAATTGGACGAGGGATTGCACTAGGGAAGACCTTGTTGCGTGCTGACAAATTTGTGCCCGTAAGGGTCGAATGTCAATTATTTTCCAGTGACCTTGAAGAAAGGAACAATATTGGGGCACTGCTCGTCAGTTTCCTCAGTGATCCGGAGTGTACGAGGTACGATTAGCCAACCCAACAACTGCCCACAGAACTAGAAAATTTGTTGCCATCTCTTCCAAAGATATAAAACCAGCTCAACAGCCCAAACTAAGAGATTTAGTTAAGAAGTACCAAGACATCTTCGATACCGGACAAGGAAAAGGAGGTCGAACTAATGTGGTCCAGCACAAGATTGATACTGGGGTGCCCGACCGATCCGGCAATCAGCAAGAAGACTTCCTCTTGCCAAGAAGGAAGAGGCTGACAAAATAGTCAGCGATATGGGAAAAGAAGGAGTTATCGAACCATCTGACAGTCCCTGGTCCTTCCAGTCGTACTGGTGAAGAAAAAGGATGGATCGACACGCTTTTGTGTAGACTATCGCCAACTTAATAATGTCACGAAGAAGGACAGTTACCTCTCCCGAGAATAGATGACACCCTAGACACGTTGGCTGGTTCCACGATTTTCTCGACCCTTGATCTGAAGAGTGGATACGGCAAGTAGAACTGGCTCAGGAAGATCGAGAAAGACTGCTTTACCATCGGCTCAGGATTGTGGCAGTTCACCGTTATGCCATTCGGGCTCTGTAATGCTCCCGCCACATTCGAAAGATTGATGGAAACAGTACTGAAGGGACTTCATGGAACACGTGTCTAGTGTATCTCGACGACATAATTGTTGTCGGCAGATCGTTTGAGGACCACGTGAAAAACTTGGAGGAAGTATTCCTGCGACTGAGAACTCGGATTGAAGCTGAGCCCTAAGAAATGCCATCTGCTCCAAAAAGAAGTACGATACCTCGGCCACGTTGTCTCTGGGAAGGAGTAGCAGTGGACGACCAGAAGATCAAAGCTGTTAAGGATTGGCCCATCCCAAAAGACATTCACCAACTTCGAAGTTTCCTTGGTTTATGCACATACTATCGCCGATATGTGCTGGGATTCGCCAACATCGCTAAACCACTGACCAAGCTCACGGAAGGCCAAACAAAGTTCCAGTGGTCCGAAGAATGTCAAGACTCATTCAGGAAGCTGAAAGGAGCTTTGATCAACGCACCTATACTGAGCTATCCCTACCCAAAGGGAAATTCATTTTGGATACGGACGCCAGCAACGGGACTTGGAGCTGTCCTATCTCAGATCCAGGAGGGACAGGAGAAGGTCATTGGTTATTTCCCGCAAGACGCTTAGCAAACCAGAGCGCAATTACTGTGTCACCAGGCGAGAGCTGTTAGCTGTTGTAAAGGAGTGGAACACTTCTACAAGTACGTGTATGGAAGAAGATTCCTGTTGAGAACTGACCATGCAGCTCTCAAATGGCTCTTACAGTTCAAAAATCCTGAGGGTCAAGTAGCACGTTGGATCGAGAGACTCCAAGAATTCGATTTCGAGATCGAACATCGAGCCGGAACTAGCCATAAGAATGCAGATGCCTTGTCGCGAAGACCATGTCCAGATGATTGCTCACATTGCCGACGAGCAGAAGAGAAAGAAGCAACACTTTGTAGAACCGCGGCAATGGATGACAACTGGAATGACAGCAAGATCCAGAAAGACCAAGAGAGAGACCCCGACCTTGGCTTAGTCGTCAGCTGGAAGAAGGGCAATCGAAGACCATCATGGCAGGAAGTCGCAGGTTACTCGCCGGCTGTTAAGTCTTATTCTGGACAATGGGATCCTGAAACGTGTGTTGGAGGCCGATATTGGTGGGGAAGACAGACGCCAAATAATTGTTCCCAGGAACAGAAGAGAGGAAGTGCTGCGGGAAATCCATGATGGAGTCGCCGGAGGACATCTGGGAGTGACGAAGACCCTGCAGAAAGTGAGGCAACGGTTTTACTGGGCCAATTGTCAAGCTGACGTCCAGGACTGGTGCAGAAAGTGCGCTGTATGCGCTCAGAATGGACCTCGAATACGACCCAAGGCCCCGATGCGTCAGTACAACGTAGGCAGCCCGTTCGAGAGAATCGCCATTGACATCGCCGGCCCGTTTCCCGTATCCGACCACGGGAATAAATACATCCTTGTGGCAATGGACTACTTCAGTAAGTGGGCGGAAGCCTATGCCCTGCCCAACCAGGAAGCCATCACCGTCGCAGACGTCTTGGTGAAAGAATGGATATGTCGATTCGGTATTCCAATGGAGCTGCACTCGGATCAAGGCAGAAATTTCGAATCCAACCTTTTCCAAGAAATATGTCTACTGCTGAACATCCGCAAGTCAAGAACCACGGCCCTACATCCCAGTCCGATGGAATGGTGGAACGGATGAACAGGACGATCAACCGCCACTTGTCCAAGGTTGTCTCTGACCATCAAAGAGACTGGGACCAGTATCTTCATTTGTTCCTGATGGCCTATCGATCCGCAGTACACGAGTCAACCGGTCAAACTCCTGCTAGTATTATAATGGGCCGAGAACTGCGACTGCCTTGTGACCTGAAGTTTGGGATACCGCCAGGACAAGACACTGCGGGAGAGGACTACGTCAGCAAACTTCGGCAGAGAATGGACGATATCCACGAACGAGTCCGGTTGAACATCCAGAGTGCCAGCGATAAAATGAAGAAGACCTATGACATCAAGGCCGACGCTGGAGGATTTAAGGTTGATGACCTGGTTTGGCTGTACAACCCCAAACGTCGTCGTGGACTATCACCAAAGTTGCGGAACTCGGTGGGAAGGCCCGTATAAAATCGTGAAAAGGATAAACGACCTTGTGTACCGAATCCATAAGCCACCCCGAGGGAAACCAAGGGTCGTCCATTTCAACAGGTTGGCCCCTTACGCTGGAAACCATGACCAAGTTCGCACCCTCAAGCCACCGGAGGATGATATGACGTTCGAGAAGTTTATGTCCTTGTATTCAAACGGCAGAAAGTTCTACATGGGGTTACTAGAGAGGAGTCACGAGCCCTTTTTCGAGGTGCCTGCTGACTACGCACTAGCGCACTGTGTGGCAGAAGAGCTTCGAATGTCTACGGGCATCGCCGTAGTGTTCTCCAATGAAATTTGGTCAACTCCAAACACCGCGGGAGCAGAAGCCAGAAGTTGGTGGGGTGCTACAGTTGAAGAAAGGCCAGAGAAACATCTACTACCTAGTTACCAAGAGGCATTCCCAAGATAAACCGTCCTATGAAGATGTCTGGAAGAGTCTCACCAAACTAAGAGATACTATGGTGGACCAGAATCTGGCGGATCTAGCATCCAAAAATTATCCGTGGTATTGATGGGTTGGACTGGAGAGTCATAAAAGTATGCTGGAGGCGATATTCAGATCCAGCGGCGTCAAGATTTTGGTTTGCTGTAACCTCTTCCACGACCGATCATGAAGACCGTGGAGTGTTACTCCATCGAACTTCGGTGCAGATATGGAAGTCATGCAGATATCGTCACACTCCAAGGATGAAATTTCGGGACGAAAATGCTTTAAGAAGGGGCAATGTAACGAACCTAGGCCGGACCTGTCGCCTCACGCGTTGCCATCGACAACGATGAGATCATCCCGGAGATATCTGAGAACCATCCAGTCGCTCTGCCGCGGAAAACAACGGTCAATATTGGAAACAATTGGAACATGCCGGTCGCCAACTGCCAGAATTCGAAACATCGAGAATGCTGTATCGGAGATAAATAGGCAACCCTCAAGTGGAGTCAGACAGTCTGAACGAGCCCATACGATCGAGCTATACAGTGGCGTAGTTAGTAATATAAATTAAGTTGTATATTTAAGTGTTAAATAAATTAGTAAAACCAAGTTAAGTTTATTTACGTAACAGTATCTAGCGTCGGCAACTACATATCCACGTTTTTGCCAGGTGACCACAACGTGGTTGGAATGTGGCTATCTGAGATAAAGGAACGTAGCAGCCACCAAAAAAGTGTTTTCCATTTTGGTAGCCGCCGCGTGATAAAACCGTCTATATTACGTGGCCGTGGTTGTGGTCAAACACCAAAGTTTTCCAGAATTGGGCCACGAAAATGCTGCGGGAGTGCATATAATAAGTGCCTGGAAATCTTCAATGCTACTTGGGTGTCCTAAAACCAAGAAATAATGATTTTCGTAACACCAATAGAATTACTATGGTCTCAAATAAAACGTAATGTGAGAAAACAGAAACTTCTTCGAATTGCTGAAAGTGTTGTAACACAAATCCAACAGGAATTCAAGAACATAAGTTCTAAGAACTGGAAAAATGCAATTGATCTTGTGATAAAACATGTTCCAAATTTACAGAAAATTATGAATAATATAAATCACAATAACTTCTAATGTGAAGGTGATAGTGAATTGTAATAGTATAATTCAACATTGTTACGAAAATAAGTAGAGTATGCTCATGTTAATCTCTAATATCTGGACAAATGCAACCGTTGGGACTTCCACAGAATTATATAAATATTTCAAAAAAGCCAGATGATTCCAGAAATGACATTCTCTGCTATGCTAGAATTATGTTTTAAATATATAAGCAGGTCGTTCGCGACAGACGAACAGTTTATTTATTGATGTTATTTTTGGGATTCATTCGAAGTTACTACAGCGCAGTATTTTGAACTATGATTATTTTAGATATGATTTGAAAGCTAATTCAGGAGCATTCAAAGAGGTGACCAGGTTTGGCTGTACAACCCATGTAGGAAGAAGGGCGTATCTCCCAAACTGGCACCGTTTTGGGAACGACTGTACGCGTGAAGAAGTGGATCACGATGAGTTTACAGAATCCAGCCAGCCCTATGACTAAGATGGAGGTTGTTCACCTCGAAGCCCTATCAAGATGAACCAATTAATTTTTATCGGATTCTAGATTTATGTTTTGAATATACAGTGCGGCCTACTATAGTTCCCCTACCGCTGTTCATTTTGGAACGGTTCGACGTAGAACAATGAGACAAAAACTGTTTTGAATGGTATCACCGATACTACTTTTTGAAATGTTCTCTGAACATTACAGGATATCCCTTTTCGTGGGAACCAGAACATGAAAAAAAAAAAAAAATAAAAGACACCGTGGCGCGTGGGGAACATCAACTTGAAAATTTCGAATGACATGGGGGTCAAGTGGCACATCGTTGAAAATATGATTCAATTATCTTTTCAATCATCTAATTCCTTCCAAATTTCATCAATACGTTTTTTCACAATATTGAAATGTTATTATAAAGCGGATCTGAATGGTACCCTTACCTCGATAACTCTTGAACGGTTTGATGTGAAAAAATGGCACATAACTATTTTGAATGGTATTACCGATCCTACTTTGTGAGAGAAGATCTATTACAATTACTCGATATTCCGAAAGTCATAGAGGTCGAGTTGCACATCATTGAAAAGGTAATTCAATTTTACTTTCAACCATGGTTGTTCTACGGATGAGTAACACGAAATACGTTCAATAGAGGAAGATTCATGACTTAAATAGTTTTTCATTTTAGAATTCGATTCATAGCTTAATTAGGTACAGATTTGGAATCCATACAATAATCCAATTTCCGAGCCAAATAATACCCATTCATTTATTTTCAATGACCATAATCATAACGGGTACCATTTATTGGATTTGCTAAATTGATAATCATAGAAATGACTAATGTGAAGTTGTATTATTTTGTCGATGTTTAAGACCTTCAATGTATAAATATTAAACCACTACTTACCTGCTCTTCATATTAAAAACGAATTATTGCATTTGTATTTAGTGAAGAGTTTCACCTAGACTGAATTTAGTATTGAGACAACATAATGGTAGGTAGGGAAGGGGAAAACATGAATGGACACGATTGACAACAATTTTGCTTCATTGATTTGTGAAAATATGAACAAGATATTCATAAAATCAGACGTGGAATCATCTGCGACTGAAAGATAAACTTTAGTCACTATCTTCCATCGTCAAGATAAAAATCTTGTGGGGTATTCATGTTGAAAAGGCATTCTCAATTTAATATAGATAAAAATTTTTTCTGTAAATTGAAAAACCCCGATAAAATGAAGTTATTTTTGTTAATGTCAACGAAAACAACTAC